>JBBPTB010000464.1:0-20016 GCA_038093875.1 Boletus tylopilopsis | reverse complement strand
GATAGTACTCGTCCCCGTCCCCGTGGTCGCACCAGTGACCGGGGTGGTGCCAAAGATACTGGATGGAGCTTTGTTCCCGAACAGTGGGTTGGAAGACGAAGTAGAGGCTCCAAAAAGCCCGCTGCCTTGTGCGGGTGTGGTCGTCGGCGTGCTACCAAAGAGACCCGTCGTCGGTTGCGTCGCCGCATTGGTAGCTCCAAAGAGCCCGCCAGTCGAAGGTTGTTGCTGCTGTGCATTGGCACTAGTACTAGCTCCAAACAGACCGCCTGACTGCTGGGGTTGCGTAGCGGCCGTACCAAACAACCCCCCGGTTGGTTGTTGTTGTTGCGATGGCTGCGTATTCGTGCCGCCGAATAGCGTGCCTCCAGTGGGCTGCGCGGTTGTACTCCCAAATATTCCCCCTCCAGTTGCAGGCTGAGTTGTGTTACCAAATATACTCCCTCCTGCTGCTGGGGTTTGGGTGGTACTGCCAAAGA
Source organism: Boletus tylopilopsis (assembly GCA_038093875.1). Lineage (NCBI taxonomy): Eukaryota > Fungi > Basidiomycota > Agaricomycetes > Boletales > Boletaceae > Boletus > Boletus tylopilopsis. Next base: position 19,540 of record JBBPTB010000464.1, on the reverse strand, counting down.
TACTTCCAGTCGTAGCGGGCTGGGTGGTGTTCCCAAAGATGCTCCCGCCAGCCGCCGCCCCGGGTTGTGCGGTGGCTCCAAACAGGCCACTCCCCGAGGTCGCAGCGGGGGTCGTCGTACGCCCGAAAAGACCACCTCCCGTTGTTTGTTGTTGCTGGGGCGGGTTCGTGTTCCCAAAGATACTAGTCCCCGTCGCTGGTTGTTGCTGCGAACTCGGGTTTCCGAAGAGCGTAGTACCCATAGCAGCTGGATGGCGGTGGCGGGGTCAAGCTACCTCACCTAACTCACCGAGACTACAGTACAAGACCAAATTGCGTAATAATTTCTCATCTCTTAGAATCCGTGATCAATAGAAAATATACTGATGCTGCCCTCAGAGAAGATCCCCGATTATCCTGTCCATTCAAGGTTTCTTTGCAGTCCTCATGTTCTTGTCCGGATAAAGCTAAATCAATGTGCATCAGAGCGTTATACGACAACCGACTGTCCAACAACTAACCTTTCCGGGATTGAACAGTCCCAACGGATCGATCGTCTTCTTGATGGATCGCATCAACTCTACAGTACCCTCGCCAAGCTCAGAGTAGAGGTATTCTCGTTTACCAATACCGACACCATGCTCGCCCGTGCCTACATCATGACGGAGCAGTGCGTGAGCCATCAAAGACGTAGTAGAACACAAAAACTTACAAGTACCGTCCATCTTGATCGCTCGTTCGACCATTCTGTGTATAGCCTCTCGCACCATCGCTAGTTCTTCGTCGTTCCGGAAGAGAAGCAATGCGTGAAAATTGCCTGTTATCCGATCAAATTTGTCAAAGGAGGAACAAGTGGAAGAGAAAAGCGGAGATTGACCATCACCAACGTGTCCTACAATGGTAGACACCAGCCCGAGTTGCTGAATGTCTTGTTTCGTCTCATAGACAAGATCAGGGAGCCTCGAGACTGGAACGCTGTGGAACGATGCAGGTCATCAACAATGCCCGGTCACGGGCGAAGAGGCTGACCACACATCCGTGCTCCATCCCCTAGCTCCCTCCAGAAGCGCCAATCCAGAATAAAGCGCGTTCTTTCTTGTGGACCATAGATCTTGCGCTTCTTTGTCGTTGCGCGCCAGTTCAAACCCAGTAGCACCATGCTTTTTGACGATCGCCTTGACAATTTGGGCTGTTTCCTGGATCGAGGCCTGGGTAGGTCCCTGGAATTTGAAGAATAGGCAGTCAACTTCTGGGTAAGTGCGTTGAGAAGCACCGAAAAGATTTGCTGAGCGCATGAATTCGGAATCACAGAGCTCGACGCATTCTGAGAATAAAACATTCCAACAATGTCTGAGTTGAGTCGCAAGCAGAAAAGGGAATAACACCAACGAATACCGACTCCACGGTTCACTACATCAATTACTGCGTCTGTGGCCTGCTTGACGTTAGGAAACGATACAACAGCGACCGTCGTGGGCAATAGGGGAGCCAGGCGGATCGTGACTGTACCAGAAAATATTACTGCGCGTCACGACAACCTTGGGGAACTGACCTTCAGTAATGATTCCCAGAGTCCCTTCCGCTCCAATGAATAACTTTGTCACGTCGAAACCCGCTGAGGACTTCCTCGCACGTTGTCGTGTTTTAATGACCTCACCAGAAGGGAGGACCACCGTCTGACAAAGTTGTTGTGAACCTCAAGCAAGAGAAGGTATACCGACCACAAAATGCATCACATACGGCATTAAGGAACCATTCTCCCTTAGCAGTCCCATACCGCACGGCATTGGCTTTATGAGATGTTTTGTCAAGCAGGTCAGACTGAATCAGGCGGACATACTTCCGGAACATCCGGTGCTCATCATCCCACCGATTGTTGCTCCTGGTCCAGGATCCAGCTAATACACGTTCTTTCTATTGGCACTTCCAGCAAAAAGGGAGGTAGTGTACTAACAGGAAAGAATAGAGGAATACCTTGTGATGAAGAATAAGCATGTTGTAAGTTCGTTACTTTTAGAACCAAGAATAGGGAAGTACACTTACCCTTTCCTTGTAATGTCTCGTTGATCTCCATCCATCCGACCCCAGGCTGACACACAATATCCGAGTCTTGTTCTGTTTCAAGAGAATTCCGCAAGTTCCATGCAGACACAATGGTCCCGTGCCAACGTTTAGGTAGCATGAATTGTAGATTAAGACCGTCAGGTGAAACTTAATCAGAGCAACTCGACAAAACGTGCGAACCATGAATCTCGAGAATCTTGTCCATATTGGACATGTCGACGCAAATACCGCCCAATGCATGCTATCCAGTAGTCAGCAACGAACGAATCTTGTGCGTTAGCAAGCGAAGAAAACTGGCATGGGAAACTAGTGCGTATGTGTAGATGACCAGATATTAGACATCGATGACCCGGAGAAAGGGCTGTGCGTACAATCGGGACACACGAAGGGCATAAGATGGATAGAATAGAGTGCTCACCCCGCGATAGTTTCCCTCGAGACTCGTTCCACCAGAGAATGGCGTGACCGGCATGCGATACTTGGTGGCTATTTTGACGATTTTGACCACGTCCTCAGTACTTCTGGGGTACACTACCACTGTGTGAAAGGCACCTGTCGAGCCAAATCTCAGGAATGCCCGTTAATACAGGAAGAGACAAGACATACCAGGATGATGATCATTCTCCGAAAACCCGTGTATACGGAGGTCATTTGGGTCAGTACTGATATCCTCAGGCTCGTGACTCTCGTCACTGAAAGCATGTCTTAGGTCCTGTATGGCATTTTGGAAATCCTCTGGGGTTCCATAAGTCGGTTCATCGTCTCCAGTGGACATTTGCTGGCGTGTGAGACCGAGGGAGGCCAACAGGGATGGTGCAGTAGCTGATGTGCCAATAGTGTAGCCTAGAAGAACGCATGTCAACCCACCGAGTAGAATACAGGTTCTTGGTAGACCGCGGCTGGTGGTGCTACTAGAAAGACGCGAATGTGGGGTTGCAAATGGACGGTTCAGAAAAGGCGAAGGGGACGCCTTTCTTCCGCGCAGAATAGACCGGACTGGTGCTGACCGAAGCATCATGCTGGAAATGCGGAGGGTTCAAGTTCAAGGACCTGCGATATTGCGCCATGAAAAGGTTACACGATAGTAAATTTGGAATGGCAGGAGCTAGTCTGGTGACCAGACGGGAGCAGACAAGGAATGATTATAATTTCACATCGTAGCTACGACTATGTAGCTTCCGTCTAGGTGGTGCAGGGTACGTAGTATTAGAGATAGATATCCACTATAGAGCCTGATACGAGGATTAGTTCCTTCTTCACCACGAGCCTAAATCCAACGCGTACCTTTGGTGCCAAGCTGACAATTTTCCCCCACCCCTTCAAACGCAGGTCTGCGCTGACAATCCCACCGATTCTCGTGCCCAGCATCTCCCTCTTGTTGTTCAACAGCACTACTGCATTGTCGTCGAATCTGACGAACCTCCCGTCTGGTCTTCTCACTCCCTTCTTGGTGCGCACAATCAATGCGCGACGAACGTCTCCTCGGCGCACTTTAAGCGCGGTGGCGGAGGCAGCCTGTACTGCGGAAAGTGGGCGAGCGCGTTTGACGACACAGACTATTTCATCGCCGACTGACCCCCAGCCATTGTTGACTTTTTGCTTCAAGACGTTGACACACTCGACGAGGAGAGCACCCGAGTTGTCTATCACCTATTATAAAGATGTCATCACCACCGATACTTGGTGAAGGATAAACTCACATTCAACGTCCCCTTGAGACCAATCATGGACGAAACGAAGGGAAGAGATAAAAAAGTCGCATAGTTCCCACGTCAAGCCACGATCATATCGAAGGAGGAGACTTCAGTTTCGCGTCTCTGACACCTCCCACGACCATCCCCAACGTAGTACCATCGTCGACGAACAATGCCAGCGTCGCGTCGCGGTAGTGGTAGCCTCGTCTTGCCTTCGGGCCAGACGCTTGCGATCCATACTCGCACGCAAGATGAGGAGGACCTCCCCCATGCCACCAAAAAGTACGTCCTGGTCACCCATAATGGCCCGGTTTGATCCCGTCGAGCTGCTCGCTGTGCGTTCGTATGCTCACCCTTGTGGCTTTCCGTGCGATCTCAGGACAATGGCGGACCATCTCAGAAAATACGAGACTTTGTCAGTCTTGATTTCTGTCTCTTGGTGCAAGCTCGCTGCTCAACCGCGTTCCACATCCTCCCACTTGCTCTTTCCGAAAATTGAATAGATTCGTTCTAACGCCTCAGAGAATGCGTATGATCGTTGAAGCATTCACCGAGTCCCTTGACCTGGGATTGGCAAAGCCTAACCAGATCGTGGTACGTACTTGTTCATCCTACTTTCTCTCTTCCTCTTTCCGCATTTGTTCCGTTGTCTCCTCACAATGCCGAGTGGAGATGGAAACGATACCCCTGAAATACACCCGAGCGATTGACCATAAAAGGTCGTCTCATACATGTTCACTTGTCTCAAGCTATACATACAACTTTCGGAGGGAATGAACTATTGTCTGATCGAATATCGTCTAGCCCATGATTCCTACTTTTGTCTTCGGATGGCCATCTGGCCAGGAGACCGGTGACTATTTGGCCCTAGATCTTGGTACGTCCCGTCTGTTCCATCTTGCATATACTCAACGAATACTGCAACAAATCCTTCTGCTTTCCATCCATGTTTACGCATATTTCTAGGTGGCACCAACCTCCGAGTCTGCCTCGTTACCCTGCAAGGCAACGGCAAATTTGAGCTTACACAAACCAAGTATCGCCTCACTGAAGAACAAAAACAAGACGACGGGCAAAAGTTGTTCGATTTCTGCGCGGAATGCTTGAAGACGTTCATTCAGTCCAATACGGGTGACAGTCCGGGTATGTTGAAGGAGGGTCAAATTTTGCCTTTAGGGTTCACGGTGAGCACTCATTTGCGTATTTGTTGACTTTTCTGACCCTGTCCATTAGTTCTCGTATCCATGCTCGTGAGTCGAACTCTGTCTACGTCCTTTGATCTTCTTCACCCAATAATCACGCCTTGGTCGATATTTGGCCAACCAATCACTATCGTCTACGGATCGATATCGCGCACTCATCCGTTCTCTTTCTCGTGTCTTACGTCCCTTGGTAAAGCCAAGAACGGATCGATCATGGTGAATTGATCCGTTGGACAAAAGGCTTTGGCGCACCTAATACGGAAGGAAGAGATGTTGCGGAGATGTTCAAACAGTCTCTTGCAAAATATGTGGGTGTCTCTCCCTTCTGTTTTTGAACTTCGGCTTGCGAATAATAACTTACTCGTTGGTCTTAGGATCTTCCCATACAGTTGACAGCTCTTATAAATGACACCACCGGCACACTCATCGCGTCGCACTACGTCAACCCTAAAACCAAGATAGCCGTCATCTTTGGTACAGGTTGCAATGCCGCCTACATGGAGCATGTTAAGAGCATCCCCAAGTTCGCGAACTTTGGCGTTCCTCCTGATGTCGACATGGCTATCAATTGTGAATGGGTATGACATTCACCATTCTACAAGAATTTGAAGCGAATGAATGATCATTTACAAGGGTGCCTTTGACTCATTTGAGCATGAACATCTTCCACGGACGAAATACGACATCATTGTGGATGAAACATCAAACAAGCCTGGTGAACAAGCATTCGAGGTGAGCAAATTTTCTGCTCCGCATTGAGAATAATCTATTTATCCTGCTGGGTTATCTCAAATGCCAAGAAACTCATTTCGGGTCGATACTTGGGTGAAATTCTCCGACTGGTCCTCTGTGAGCTCATCGATGAGGGTGTCCTTTTCCTCGGTCAAAATACGTACAAGCTTGAGAAACCGTATTGTTTTGATACCGCGTTTTTGTCTCTGATGGAGAGGTGGGTACATCGGACCACCGGCGATTCGCAGTCCAATGACACCTGGTTGATGTCGGCAGTGACCCGACAGACGAGCTTCTCATGATCATCGGCATCTTTACACACTTTTTTGCCCTTGAGACGACATTAGCCGAACGGCAATTCTTCCGAGCCCTTGCTAAACTAATCGGGCGACGTGCAGCACGACTGAGCTCATGTGGAATTGCAGCAATTGTGAAGAAGATGGGGTATTTGGAAGAAGGATGCTCTGTTGGCGCAGACGGTAGTCTGTACAATGTGTGTGAAGATCTTTCTTTCCCGTTCCTTTACCTTTCCCTGACCGAGGTACTGACTGCTTTTCGCTGGATAGAAATATCCCGGTTTTGCGGAAAGGGTACATGAGGGTCTTCAAGACATTTTCGGAGACAAGGGCCGGTGAGCACATGAAATTTCACCCCATCGTATTCTGATCTGTACCTTGTGCCTTTCCCTACTTACCTCCGCGTATCGAACTGGTCGAGATAGCAATATCGTGACGCACCACGCCGAGGACGGGAGTGGTGTCGGCAGCGCCATCATCGCAGGTGGGCCGACTTTTCTCACGAACAGACAGGCGCGGAATCTATTGATCTCACTCTGTTGTTGTAGCGATGACCAAGATCAGGAAAGATGCTGGCTTGTTTTTGCACGTCTGAAAGTGGGTGGGCGTATGGTACAGCATCGATTCATCGCGCTCAGTTCAGAGTTTGATCGCTTCACAGGAGAGAAAGCAGGGGAATCAGTCTAACACTAGATAAAGGACGAGGAACGAGGAACGGAGGGGAAAAAAAAAACAACAACAAGAAAGAAAGTAGAACTCTGAGATTGTTTCATTTTGTATGTATGTATGTACACTAGGTTGCCTGGCCCATCAACTCCGTCTTTTCAATTCCAGGAGCGAGTTGCTTGATCGTATAGGTGCCGATACCTAATCTAATCAGTTGGTTCCCGAGTAAAAAGTCCTGTTTTGTCTTTCTCCGCTCGATGATGAGACGACTCGGAGTTGGCGTGATCTGTGGTTTCTGATTGTGCCTCGCGATCTGGACACCCCATTCAAACATGATGCACGATGCGTAAAGTGGAGCTCCCTCAAGTGTGATATATGGGCGGGTTACTGGGTCCATCAAAAAAAAGTTTTCTCGAAGCCTCGTTCGTGGTGGTCCTGGAGCACCGCGACCATGCTGTGTGTGACGAACCAAGAAAAAACCGCGGTTCTAGGCGTAATCCAAAGCGAACGCTGTTTGGTCAGCTCTTTTGACACATCCGCACGCGATCGGCGAGACGAGATGTCCTCATGGTCACATGCACGCAAGGCCAAGACCAATGCATTCGTGGGGGGTTACGCTCCAATCGTGGGACAATACAATCTTAAGGGTACATAGTTCTTCTTAGACAAGCGAAATCACCGTCTAGTTATAATCTGATGCATGTGAAAGATGCCAAAAGGGAGGAGAAAGGAGTGTAGACGGGGCCGAGCCGTGCAGGGGTATAAACAAGAAAACTTATGCCAGGGTTTGAGGCCATCCGTCAGACGAGCAGTAAAGTCAAACTGTGGCCGCTGGAATAAAGTAAGCAGCAAGAAATGCGATCCGGGCATGAGGGTAAAAATCCACGAGTCAATGGTAGGCTGCTGTTGGTTTTATTGGATCCAAACGAAGAAGTGGGCGGCCTGGGTGTTTAGCCGACCTTGTATGCCTTTCCTTCCTCGGCGGCGGAGTGGAGTGACTCATCGTGGTCAACATGTCGCATGGTGCTCAGAGCGACCTGGACGTTGAGCGTTTTTGAAGGCTGTGAGTGAACGGGCGTAGGTTGTGTCGACAGCCGACGCATGGCTTGGGAACCCGAAGGCGCGAGTGTAGCCATGTCTCTCGTCCAGGCCTTTCCCTCTGAAACACGATATATGATGAGAAGGGGTGCGATAACCTACGCATCCAGGACGGAATGGTTAATCGATGTAAAAAGAGAGAACTAAAGACAACCATTCACCTGAGCTTCGCCTAGGATTTGGAGGAACGCATTAGCCAACGGGCTATTGATGGCGTAGGGAACCAGGTACAGCAACGAGCATATCGCGTATACGGCAGCGCTTTCAACGATCATTGTTGCAAAGCTGGCGTAAAGCATGCCATATCCAGCACCAAGAACTTTTGAGATGCATGCGCGGTGATATAGTAGACGAAGGACTGTTATGATACAAATGAAGATGTTGATGGCGAGGGAAACGCTGAGATAAGGGAAGAGGAGGCTGAAGGACATCCAGCCATTCGCGTCTTGCGCTGGTTGTGACACAGTGATGACCCAGAGGGAACCGGTGACTGCAAGTACCACAAAGAGGTTACTAACAGCCAATACAGAGGGAAAAGACGCCTTACCGACGGATGCGAGTAACAGCAGGCATCCGAAGACGGTCACGACGAGGTGAAACTTGCTATCTCTATATACTACAATACAGCGCCATATCTGACAACGAAGAGCGAGTCAGTGACATCAGAGGCAGCGAAGACAAGAAACTGACCATTAGTGCATCCGCGCACCAATTTGAAACAACGAAGGCGATGTTTAAGGGTGCGGACGCAGTGTTTATTTCATAGGCGCTGGGACCTGGAAGAGAGGGGAGACATTATTGTTTGCTCTACGACAATTGCGGACGGGACTCACCACCAGGATAATCCCTGTGGTTTATGAAACCCATTTGGGTAATTTGCGAGTTGGCGGCAACATAGAGTGTGCTCAAACCAAAGACGAAGTTGACGTAGATGAAGAAAAACCAATTCTTCTTTGGAGCGCCCTCGCGGGTACGTATGCGATGCCAGAGAGAGCGAGCACACATGGAATAGAGAACGACGACGATGCCATAGAAGATGGCGGTCACGATCGCGCCATACAACCAGGTACCTTCAACATAAATTTGAGGTTGTTGGAAATTCGGATCGCCGTTGGTGACGTTGGACATCGCGGAATCGCGAATGGGATATCCCTATGGCCCGAAGTTCAAGGGATAAACGCAGGTGGGGATTCAACGGGGGGTAGGGCAAGCGACATGGGCTTAGCGTGTCGACCGCTTATATCCACTTCACAAGGCTGACGACCATGGTCAAGATTAATATTAAGCCTCGTTCCAAAACAAATAAGGTTAGTTCCAAAAAAAACTTTTGAAATTAAATATATATATATGTATTTACGTAATATTGTTCCACTAATCCGGTCCTTCAATGTCCGAAGCACTCCGACGAGAGTCTCACCGTCTCAACTCGACCTAGTAGATCGTCGAAAATGGCCTCAATTGATCTTGCTAGGGCAGTCGGCTACAAGTCTCCTGATCAACCTGTAAAATTTATCTGTTTCCCCGTCTACCTCCTTTTCTGAAACAAGCAACTGTCATGTTAGGTGTCATGGACACGCAAGGACATCATTACTTATGCGCTCGGCGTTGGCGCGAAGAAGAACGATCTCTCTCTCGTTTATGGTAAGCTACCCATGTATCATAGAATATCCCTTTGACCGGTAAGTACCGCAGAGCTTGGTGTGTCAGATCCGTTGTCCCTGTGCGCGCATAGATCACGATGAAACATGTCCAGACAAGGCATGGACACCCTTGCCAACGTACCCCGTCGTTCTTGGATTGAAGGGTGTGTACTCTCATATTCTTTTATACCGACGTCTAGACTCGTTTAGGCGATGACACCGACGTGTCACTTTTTGCGAGTAAAATCGGTACAGACCCCGTTCCTGGTCTCCCCAAGCTCAAGGCCGACAGGGTGGTATGCATGTCGACTTGCCACTTACTCACTCGGGTATCTAAATTATATCGTAGGTGCATGCCACTCAGAGTATCGAGGTACTCAAGGACTTGCCGGTTGCAAGCGAACCAGGGTGGAAGCTCTCAAGCAGAATCTCCGCTGTACACGAAAACAGTACGCAGCACACGCCATTCTCGTCACCCGTTCTCACTCGACTTCCCAGAGTCCGGCATCATCATTGAGCGCGAGTCCTCACTCATTGATCCCCACGGTGCAGTTTACGCAAGGCTCTTCGTAAGCGTCGCCTTGACCTCGCGTTCATTCTCCGCCGTTACAACTTTTATGCATGTGTTAGAGCTCTTCATTCTATCTGGGTGTGAAAGCAACTGGCGACAAGTTCTCAAAGGTTATCGCGAGTGCACCACAGGCAAAGCCGATCCCCAAAGACCGCAAACCGGATTGGGTAATCAGAGATAAGACGACCCCAGAGCAAGCGCTCATATACCGCCTTAGCGGCGACTACAACCCTCTTCACATTGGTAGGGAGTTACCACTTAGAAACCCGGAGGTCTGGACTCACGGGCTGTTTCTTCCAGATCCTTTGGTAGGCAAGGCACTAGGCTTTGGCGATGTGATCCTGCACGGATTGTCCTCTTTTGGATTCGCCGCCCGTGGTCTCATCCAGGAGGTCGCGCAAGGTCACTCACGCGCACTGAAATTTTTCGGTGTTCGTTTCACATCGCCCGTCAAGCCTGGCGACGAATTGGAGACACAAGCGTGGGAGATGGGCCCTGGTCCCAATGGAACGACGGAGATCACATTCATCACCAAGAACGTCACGTCGGGAAAGGTTGGTACTGAGCTTGTCACCATAGATATACTCTTGACCGTGAACGTCCCTCAGGTCGCTCTTGGTAATGGTGTCGCATTCATCAAGAAAGCCGAGAAGAGTAAACTGTAGGAACAATTTGCACTTTGCCTCCCGTTTAATCCGGATATGCAGCTATAACGCACTGGTTACTTATTTAGTCCTATTTAATTTCGAGTTCGGCTCTCAGCGTTCTACCACGATCAAGAATGGTGTCTGCCTCGAGGTAACATCCTTTGAGCCAGCGATTTGTCTCCCCTTTGTGCACTTCTCTATTATCAGGCCAATCCGAGAAAGCAGTGCGAGCATGAAGCACTCTTCGGTTATCAAAGAGAACAGCGTCCCCCTCGCGCAGGGTATATTCCACGCGGTTAGCCGTATCATCTAATAGTGCAACGAATTTCCCAAGAGCTGTGTAGAATGAAAGGGGCGTTGAGCTCATGAGAGGCGCCTGGAAGGGTGGCGAATAATTAATGTGCCTGATGGGTGCACTGGCAGATGGTGCGTGTGTGTCCAACTCGATCGTCGGATGTTCGTAGTGCAGATGGTGTCCGTCGTTTATGTAGTGGAAGGGAACGCGGGTCGCCGCCAGGACGCCAAAGTCTGCTGGATGGGACTTTTGTAACAACGAGGCTACATATAGGGCGTCTACAAAGATCGAGGTACCGCCCACGACGCGATTGCGCAAGCAGTGCAAGATCTGGTATCGTGGCGGGTGCTCGAAGTAACTGCTCGAGAACTTGAGCGTGAACATCGATGACCGAGTTAACGATAGACATACAGCAAATCCATATGCAGACCAAGATCGAGATTGGTGTAGGCAATGTTACGGCTGTTGCGGACGTTCTTTACGTTCCACAGTTGGCCGTAAAATGTCGTCCGCAGCTCGCCAAATATATTGGCCAAGTTGCGTAGTTCGCAGGTATCATCGGAGGTATGTTCGTGTGGCACGCCCGTGACGAAGAGCAGGCCGTACTGCGTCAGTTGGCTCATAGCCGCGAGAAGCCGAGAAGGCTTAATAAGTTCCCGATAAGAGATGAAGAGATCTGGGGCCCGAACGATTGATGACGCATGCCAAAGCACTTGGTCTGGATCCCGATGAAATTTCCGTAACTCTGATGGCGAGGAGTAGCGTTCCAGAAAGGCAGCCCCGTAGAACGACGCATGTCCATCGAGCCATCGGATGTGGACACCGTCATTTGTGATCGTCAGACCACCCGGACCAGGCCGGATGTCAACGGGGACGTCTGAAGATCTGTGTAGTTTCTGCCGCGTGGATGGATGGACGCATGAAGGGCATTGGCATGAATCCCGGAGCCATTGATGTGAAAAGCTGGCTTTTCCAGGGATAGTCAACCGAGTGTCATCAATCCTGAGATCGGTGAAATATCTGTTACGTAGAAGTGGACGGTTCGGTGGACACCCGGTGACAAGATGAAAAGCGGTGCGGGTACGAAACATGTTTGGGTTATGTTATCGGCAAGTCGTGGCAGTGTACCTTCGGATAAGCGGTTGTTTGGATTCAACGCCTTTGCCAAACAACGGCTGTCCTTTTCGGTAAGTTGAACAGAGTACATTACCAAGCACCGAGATGGACTGTCGTTCAGACTCGGAAATGTCGTTCGTTTTGCTAGAAGATGCGCATCGAGGAGATGCGAATCCTACCACAGAGTGGCAGGTGACACCTCATTATATGTGGCTTGAAGCCCCGCATGCTCATCATGAAACAGATTCATCCTTCCCAGACAACGGGTTACTCACCAGGATCAGGAACGACATATGCTCATGACTGGTCACCGGCAGGTACCGGTGGCAAGATTGAGCGACGGGGGCGTCATTTCATCGATGGCTATGGACGCGTCTGCAGTCTTCGAGGTGTCAACTTGTCTGGTTCTAGCAAAATGTATGTGATATCCTGTTTATTTTGAACTCGCTTTAGTAACCGAAGGTTGTATAGTCCGGTTGACCATGACCACGACACGTTTCCCGCTAACCATCATTCGGTCACTTTTGTCGGTCGACCATTTCCGCTCGAAGAAGCACCTCAGCACTTTGCCCGTTTGAGAAGATGGGGTTTATCGTTCAGTAGGTCGAGTTTCCTTCAGGATTTGCGAAGCTCATGACCAAGGATCTAGTTCGTTTCCTTGTCACATGGGAGGCTGTCGAACATGCTGGCCCGTAAGTCACTGTCGAGAAAGTGTCGTGGTCGAGAACTAAACAATCTTAGGGGGATCTACGATACAGAATATCTGACGTACATCAAGAATCTACTGTCCTTACTCCCAGAATACGGCCTGTCTGCGTTCGTCGTCATACATCAAGATGTCTGGTCGAGATACTCAGGTGGCTCGGGGGCACCAGCGTGGACTCTCGAACATATTGGGTTTGATTTGCATGCCTTGGAGGAGTCTGGGGCCGCATGGCTCTTGGGTGTTAAAGGAGGTGGTCATGTTGAAGCAGAGCGCGGTATCTGGCCGTGTGGCTACCAAAAGCTTGCTGCTGCGACTATGGCGTGAGTTAGTAGGTCCCTGCGAGCAGCAATTTTCGTTCAAATTCATTCTCTCCAGGACATGCTTCTGGGCAGGTGATACGTTCGCCCCGAAGCTCAAGGTTACAACAGCGAATGGGGAGGTTAAATCTGTTCAGAAATACCTCCAGGATGCTTTTCTTGACATGTATGTCGTGGTCGCTGAAACGCTTGGCCACTTGGATGGGGTTCTCGGTTTTGAGGTGAATAAGTGATTTTACGCAATTGGATCAGGGCATTGACCATTGGCAGATAATGAACGAGCCGCATAGAGGATACATAGATCTCCCTTCTCTCCACAAGTTTGATTATAATACGGACTTGCACCTGTCACATGTTCGTGAGTAGGCGTGGTCTAATCCATAGATGAGACTAATGCAGTTCCTTAGCTTCTCCATTCGAATCCTTTATGCTGGGTTCCGGATATCCTACTCTGGTTTCTCATTGGACGCGGTCGTTTCCTATGCCCACTCGCATGACCTCCCAGGACATGCTGAACCCTGGGAAACGTTCGGTATGGAGGCTTGATGGCCCTACCCAAGGCAAGTGTGTCTGGGAAATGCATTGTGTCTGGGGATGGGACAAGGCTGTTAATGAAGGCGTCGTTCTGCGCGAGAATTACTTCACGAACCATCCCGACAATGGTCGTAGGGTAGGGCGTTCATTCACGTGTCTAGTTCATGCGGGCAGCCTAATATTGATCATTTATAGGTTGATTGGTACATAGACTTTTACTACCCGTTCTTGAAGCGTTGGGCGGAGCGTGTACACAGTGTCGTCCCGAAAGAGAAAATGCTCTTCGTTGAGACGATTCCTAACGAGGTACGGTGGTCCTATGTTTTGCTGAGTGCTTTGAAGATCTTTTGAACTGCTTTTACAGTTGTGTCCATCAACATGGACGAAAGAAAACCAAGTTCCCAATATGGTGTTCGCCCCACATTGGTGAGGGGATGCTTTATGGCGGATATAATGGGCTTCGATTCACTGCTTTTCAGGTATGACTTGAATGCACTTTTCTCGAAGGCTTTCAGGGACTTCACAGTCAACGTGCAGGGATTGTCGCGAGTAAGCGGTTTCCATTCTGGTCGGTTTACGAGCATGGCCCTCATGCTCCCTGTAGGGAATGTTTCCTCTCAAGGCGTTTTATTGGGGTCAAAAGGGTGCTAGAGATAACTACTCCCTACAGATACAAAACATAGTCGACGTGGGACATGAAATGCTAGGAGAGATACCTATCCTTATTGGCGAGTGCGGAATACCCATGGATATGAAGTGCGTTTTCTGGTTTTTCTTCTCGACCGAAACTCATTGAGAATAGTGAAAAAGAAGCAGTTCAGTCGGAAAACTGGATGTGGCAATACCGTATGATGGATGCTTTGATGACTGCCCTTGAGCGGTCCCTTGCCAGTTTCACGTACGTAGTTGTCTTGAAACTGTTCTTTGGTCTTACTCTCAGTCAGGCTGTGGAATTATAATCCTGATAACACAGACACGCACGGCGACGATTGGAACGGCGAGAGCTTTTCGTGGTTTAGCCGGCGTCGTGGTCTTCCGGCTTCGCTCTTAGACCTTGAGCAGAGTTCTTTTACACTCGACAATGGAGGTCGTATATTGCCATCTGTTGTGCGCCCATACCCAGCGAAGACCGCGGGGATTCCGTCAAGATTCGAGTACGAGATGAATACCGGGGAGTTTACCTTTGAATGGACTCTTGCTGAAGAATGCACGTCGCAAGAGACGGAGATATATATCCCTTCCCTTGTCTATCACGGTCGTCGGCTCGTCGTCGAGGGTCTTGCTCCCGATGACAAGTACACGCACGACGAATCTCGACAAACTCTCTTCGTGGTCGTTCAAAGCAATTCTTCACCTAGAAAGGCGCGGAAGATCAAGGTTTCTGTGTATCCCCCTCTGCGTGGTCACTTCCACGTCAATACCTTTTGGGGTGACTTTGGGGAACTTATTCTTTCTGGTTTGGTTGTCTTCATTGGAATCTTCTTGTTTATCAAGTTTAGATTCTATGTTTCATACCCAGGTCAGTACACACAGTTGTTTGGTCTCTCCATAACGCTCATTTTCCTGCAGTTGATTAGCAACAAAACGTACGTAGTTGCAATAGAGCTGTGTTCCCCGTCCATGTCTTTGTGATGAAAGGTCAGATGAGAATACCACAGTTGACTTGATGATCTGGTTTCGATTCTTGGCAGGGGAGGAAGGTTCCGACGTTATCAATCCCAACCGCATGTCACGCGGGACATCATCCTATCCTTATCATCGAGGCTCGTGATCTCAGAAAATTGAAAATGAATTTCATCCATGACATAGGCATCGGCCGCCGTCATTCCGTGGTCAAGGCACGCCGCTTTACGGTGTTCCCAGTGACGACGGTGGCACCTGTAGAATTCCTGACGTCGACATTGCTACCGCAATCTCGGCTTTGCTGATCCCCATCAGTTGACTTCAGTAGTTGGCCCGCTTATCCCCTCAAATTTTCCGATGTCGTTCACAACTAATGTGTCATTCAATCAGCAGTTTTCAGATTGCACTAGTTTCAAGTAATGAGGCTGTCTCCTGGAGCCATCTCGCAGGTTGGACTTGTGTGACGATGCCCCTCCGTACTTCATTCCTTCAGTCACTACGTTCCTCGTAGGGACAGTCTCGTTGTCATTGAAGGCGTTCAAAGTGGCCGTGGTCACTTGCATGTCAATACCTTCTTCCAAGAACATGGTGGTGAGTGAAGATCACAACGCTTTGCATTTGCTTCCTCTGCACCCACAGTTGATTGGAAACTTCAAAAACAAGATAGCACAGCCTTATGGATCTCCATTCGTGCTCGTGGTGACGAACTTGCGTGAGTGAATCCCACAGTATATTGTTATGTGTAAACTCTGGTTTCGGGAAAGAGTGCCCGAAGCAGGCAAGATATTGCCAGATCACATGGACACACTAATTTGTCCCGACCACATGTCATGCACCGGGATATCATGTTTATCCTCTGCAACAGAACCGAAACCGAGATGAAACAAGACCGTGCCACGTTGGCAAAGAATACCAAGAGAACGGGCGCGATGTTACATCGGTCATTGTTGCGGCGCCAAGGAATCAGTGGGTGACACCCTTGATGGTATCCTGCACTGGTGCCAATAACGATTTTCTTATCCAGTCTTTTTGGCCCTCTCTTCCCTGCATCCCCAGCGTAGCCACAAAGGCGTGACTTGGATACTCTCGACTTACCAACTCTCGACAGAGGTAAGTACAACTTCTCGATTATTCTTCGACATAACCTATACAGTTGTTTTCGTTCACACCACCGTGTGGAGGCTGACTCGGTAGTTTCAGATCGTATTGCCTCGAGCCAGTTTCAGCTATCGCTGGGACTCCATCTACTCAGCACGATGAAGGGTGGTTATAAGGACCACTCTTTCCGGGAGCAACCGTCTTCCCTATTCCGCAGCGTTTTGTTGTCTAGCGGGAATGCGCCTTCAGTCCTTCATCCCTCCAGTCGCGGTGCTCCTCGGAGGGGCCGTCTCTGTTCACGCGTCATCACCATATGACTCTAGTGAATCAAGCACGAGACATTTCGTGTTTCGTTCCCAGATTCAAACTGACACCAATATTCGCTATGTCGTAAATTCTGGGATATGTGAGACGACGCCTGGTGTCAACCAATATTCCGGGTACATTAATGTTGGAGAAAACATGTCGATGGTTGGAAACATACATATCACTAGCTGGCGTTGGTCCTGACGCTATAATCTGCCAGTGGTTTTGGTTCTTCGAGGCTCGCAACTCCCCCGAGACTGCGCCGTTCACGCTCTGGTAAGCAATGTTGCAAGAAGTGTGAATTGGGCAGAATTTAATTATCTACAGGTTGAATGGCGGTCCAGGATGCTCGTCCATGATTGGTCTCTTCCAAGGTTGGCTGCTATTTGATAGAGAATGTATCAAGTTCTACATTTTGTTTGCAGAGAATGGGCCGTGCACGGTGAATTCCGATGGACAATCGACGTCTTTTAACCCTTACAGGTAAGAATCTAATTCGATTACGAGCGGATGAGTCTGAATGAGCGAGGCAGTTGGAACAACGTGAGCAACAGTGCGTGGTTCACGAGTCGTGTACCGAAGACGCGTTTCATCTTTCCTTTCCAGTGATCTACATTGACCAGCCAATTGGAACTGGTTTCTCTTACGGAACGGACGCGGTCAACAGCACAGCGGCAGCCGCACCTTTTGTATGGAATGCGTTCCAGATACTGTTCGAAAGCCAGCTCTTCTCCAAGTATGCGAGCCGCGAGTATGCTTCCTGCATGTCTCCTCTAAATGTCGTATTCAAAGCACGTATACAGGTTCATCTTTGCTACAGAGAGCTATGGTGGTCACTATGGACCCAGCTTCGTGAGCTACTTTGACTACCAGAACTCGTTGGTTGCGAGCGGTGCAATCACGGCCGAACTTATCACCATCAGTGCCCTGATGATCAACAAGTGAGCTATTATCCTGGCAGATGTCTTGTGGCTAATTTTCTGCTACAGCGGCTGGTTCGATGCCTTGCTACAATTCGCTTCCTATTATAAATTCGCGAGTGATGCCCCGGGGTATGGTCAACTTCAACCCGATGATGTGTTGCAAAACATCTACAACGCCCTCTATGGGGTCAACGGATGTGAAGCACAGTTTCAAAATTGCTACGCGGCCGGTAATTCCGAACACTCTACCACGATTTGCTCCCAAGCGGACACTTTCTGTGTGCGTATAATGTGCGTATATTCAGGGATGAATTACGATCATGTCAATCAACCAGAACAACAACATCTACAATGCTGCAGTTGGCGGGAGGGACTCCAACGATCTCCGCCAAAACTCGTCAGCGTCATTCCCCCCAAATTACTATGTGACTTACTTGACCAATCCGGGGGTTATGAACGCAATCGGTGCTGAGGCGACATACCAATCATGTTCCGATGCTGTGAATACACTATTTTCCGAAACTGCAGATGTAAGTTATCATGTCCTTGATAATTTCAACCAGTGGCTGTACATCCTACATCCTAATGAACCTTCGCTCTATAGGACGCACGATCGTTCCTTTCTCAACTCTCCCAGCTGGCAAATTCTGGGCTACAAATGCTAATTTGGGTACGCGATCTCGAGCTAGTCCCTTGGTTCTGCTGAAACTTCACTCCGCACCAGGCCGGTGATGCTGATATCAAGTAAGTACATTCGTTCACACTCCCATGATATTCATCCACTGTCTCTCAGTTGTAATTGGCTTGGTGTACGTTTCCCGGGTTTCGTTTCTCTACGTCCACTGAACGCCACACAGGGTTATGATTCTGTGCTTGCCATGGACTGGTATGGAAACGAAACACTGCATAACACGCCGCTTTGCAACATCACGCTAGGCGGCACGCCTATCGCCGCCGTCGCAAATGTAGACAACTTTACTTTTGCGTTCGTTTCTACCATCACTCATCGAGATAGTGCACTGATGTAAAGTGTTAGGAGGGTTTTTGAAGCCGGGCACGAAGTGGTACGCAGAGGTACTTAACGGTTCCTCAGTCAGATTTACTAAACGGTGTTTTTTTAGCCTGCTTTCCAACCCGCGGCAGCGCTCGAGATTTCCACACAGGTCGTCAACAAGCAGCCTCTCCACTCGGTGTAACTCGGGACCAAGGTTAGTGTCCTGGGTAATTCAACGACACGAGTAGAGGTAATAAAAAAAATCGCTTGTTGAGATACAGTACACCTGTTATTGTGTTGTACGCTGCATGTGTCGTGTGGATCGAAGTCCTTTGTTTCTCTGTTGCGACACTGGTACTTTCACTGTGTGTCAATTCGACCGCCTCTCGAGTAGGATTACTGCTGACTCGGAGTCTGCATTATGAGGGTTCAAGTTGTTGCATCCATGGTCATTGCCATTTACAATTCCACCGGATACAATGGCTCTGGTGCATTTTCCTCTGTGGTGAGACTAGGTGACACGCTGGTAGACAGGAATTCAAGTTGGCAGCCTATCTCCATTGGCACGAAGCTCACTGACAGCGCCACCATGAGCGGTGTGGACTTGATCATAGATGTCATGGTCAGACTCCAGTTGACAACCGACCAAGCGAGACACCTGAACATGCACAGCGCTACTTGCGACTGCAATATTCTCATATAAAGAAGCCTCTGTTTCGAAGGTGCTATGAACTTCAAACCATCTAAACCTTCATTGAGAGTGACACGTTTGGCACTTGCCACGTCGGTTGGGTAATGTCCACTGTGAGTCATGTTTCACCATACCCCATTCTCTGAAATGATACCGACTCAACCCACTTAAATGACGTATAGGTCAGGGTCTGCATGTCAGTGGCACTGAAACCCACTAGTGGCGGCGAAGCATGCATTCAGTTCAATCATGCTCAATTCCTCCGGTACAGCCCACCTGCCAAAGCGCCCGAAACTGCATCTGCATAAAAACAGTATATCCATGCCCTCAGCGTGTAGCAACCCCCACG
>JBBPTB010000463.1:0-20069 GCA_038093875.1 Boletus tylopilopsis | reverse complement strand
CCATTTGATAAGGCAACAGCTTGGGCAAGCACAAGCTGGCGCTGCCTTCCACACTCTCATAGGAGCCTATTGGAAAGGCAAGTGGTCCTGGTTCCACTTGGATATGGTTGAGGCAAGTCAGGCCCTAGCGTGGAACGTGCAAGGGGAGAGTTCCGTCGAGAGGGAGACTAGTGAATGCAGTGTATTGTGTAGAACTAACTTAGGGAATTCTACTACTGTGACAGTGGTTTATATACTAAGGGGGGACGGTGCACAGACCGTCGGGAAAACTAGGGTGTCGCTAGCGACGGTGAGAAGATCTATGGATCAAGGAACTCCGCTGTCAGGAAGAGCAGAATGAACAGGGACAGCGGAGAGATGAGTAACCAATGGTGCTCCACTGTCAGGAAGAGCAGAATGGACAGGAACAGCGGAGATACAGGTGAAACACTACTATGGTGACCCTATGAGTCCGAAGTGACTCATGGTCGTACAGGCTCGGAGACAGGATGACTACGGGGGAAACATCGGATGGGGTCGGGCCTCCCATCGTGAGGAGAGAATGAGTCCAAGGATAAGAAAGAAAAAGCATATCCGGTATCCGGTAATCTGTACCCGGTATCCGTTAGTCTGTAACACAAATGGGGATAAGTGAAGTCCGGCTGGAGTTGACAACTCTGGCACAAGTCTGTCGATTCAGAGTGACATCTCGAAAACTGCTAAGTCAAGTCCATTCGGACTTGCCCAGAGTTGAGAGCCATGCCTGAGATTAGGGATATGACAGTATCCCCCTCTTAGGGCCAAGCCCTTGAGGCCCAGAGCGAGAAGTCCCCTGAGAACCTGAACGGAGTTGTGTAAGTCCGAAGAACAATGTGGAGTGCCTAGCTGAGTCTAGACTGAACAGGGTCCACCGATGATGTCAGCCAAAGTGGTAATTTGGACTCTGCTTGAATTTGTGTATAAAGCTCAGCGTCACCCGGACTTGCTCTTGACCACGAACCACCATCATGTCCACCAACACGATCGACCTCACTGATATCAAGACTTGGCCTGACATTGACATCGAGGACAAAACGGATGACGATGAGGAGATGAGCCACACAAAGCTCAAGGAGCACAGGCGTCACAAAAAGGAGTGCAGGTGTTGCAAGAAGGAGCGCAGGCATTGCAAGAAGGAGCGCAGGCATTGCAAGAAGGAGCGCAGGCATTGCAAGAAGGAGTGCAGGGCCGAAGCTGAGCACAAGCATCAGGAGGAGGAGCGGAAGCAGTGTGAGGTGGAGGAAGCGCATCAGCATGTGGAGGTGGCAGCAGAGCGGTGTAGGTTGGAAGAGGAGCAGAACAAAAAGATCAGGCAGGCGACCGAGGTGGAGATGCGTTGTCGCAAAGAGAATGCAGCGAGGCGCAAGGTAAGTGATCACCGACTCAGAGTTGGACAGAGCTGACCGGAGCAGGTGGCAGCAATCGCGGAGCAGCAGGGGGGCAGCAAGGGCAAGGATTGGGCCCTCCCTTGCTGCATCAAGTGTGAGGAGAAGGATCTCCCCTGCAAACCGGCACCTGGCAAGTCCACATCGTGCATGGCGTGTCGCCACGGTAAGGTCAAGTGCAAGCAGCCCAGCTTGGAGCAGCTGTCAGAGCGGTCAGAGAAGAGAAAGATGGGAGTGGAGATGGAAGCGGATCCATCAAAGAAAAGGAAGAAGGTGTCCGAGGATGACAATGAAGACGACTGCACAGCGAAGAAGAAGCAGGCAAACGACATTGTCGCTGCCATCGACTGGCTCACAGTGGTTGTCGCGGACATGCACAATGCCATCTGGCAGAACTCACACAACATTGATCGGACCAACACCCAGCTCAACAATCTTGTCGAACTCATGGCGAAGAAGATGTTCAGAGACGAGTCAATGGAGGTGTCGGGGGTGTCGGAGGAATGGGTCGGGTCCTTGGAGCTGGCGGATTTGGCCGTGGAGGCTTGCGAGGCACTGGCGGATTTGGCTGCAGAGGCTCGCGAGGCGCTGGAGATTGTCGTCAGATTGGACACAGAGGTGGAGAAGGATGACGGAGGTGAGGACAGAGTTGGGGAAAAGAATGCGGAGGAAGAAATGGAAGAGTCGGCAACCATGGCTGAGTAGGTAGAATATTGTCATGTACTTTGTTTGTTTGTTCATCTAGTAATCGAAAGTGAAACGGAGATGAAATGGAGGAAAAACAGAATGAGATGGAGAAAACCGGAGGTGAACAGAGATAAATAGAAGAAATAAAAGAAGGTCATTGGAGTTGTTTGGCACTAGGAGCGGAGTGGTCCAGACTTGTTGGGGTACTTCTTGTGGAAGTCCTCAACAAGTTCCTTCGCATGCTCCAATTCCATAGCTAGTAGCCAAGAGGTCTTGTCATCTGTACCTTCATACCCGAGCCAGCATACCAAGTACTGGAGTTGGCAGTGACGCCTTCTCTGATCAATCTTGGAGTCTAGATTCTCCACGATCTCATACTCAGGCTCACTGTCAACCTTGATCAGAGGTGGTGGAGGCTGGACACGGTTGAGAATTGTTACGCTTACCCCGTTGAGTCAACTCCTGGAGCACAGAGTCGACAGAGAGCGAAGTAATAGGTGAAAGCAGAAGTGAGGATAAAGAGCAAAGCGAGTATGCCAAGTAGTAGGAGGCCCGTTTGATAAGGCAACAGCTTGGGCAAGCACAAGCTGACGCTGCCTTCTGCACTCTCGTAAGAGCCTATAGGAAAGGCGAGTGGTCCCGGTTCCACTCAGATACGGTCAAGGCAAGTCAAGCCTTAGTCTGGAACAGACTAAGGGAGAGTTCTGTCGAAAGGGAGCAGATACAATGCAGTGAATTGCATAGAACTAACTTGGGGTGTCTACTACAGAGACACGGGTTTATATACTAAGCCAGACGGCACACGGATCATCGGGAGAACAAGGGTGTCGCTGGCGACAGTGAGAAGATCTAAGGATCAAAGAGCTCCACTGTCAGGAAGAGCGGAAGGAATAGGAACAGCGGAGAAACAAGTGAAACGCTACCATAGTGACCCTACGAGTCTGGAATGACTTGTGGTCGTACAAGCTCGGGATCAGGTGAATACGGGGAAAACATTGGATGGGACCGGGTGTCCCATCGTGAGGAGAGAGCGAGTCCAATGACAAGAAAGAAAAATAATTGGTACCATGTGATCCGTAACATTAGCCCCTCTTTATGGGGTGAAGTCCCACCTTCATCTAAGTCCTCTAGTCCCCCTCCTCTCCGGATTCAGCAATCGCCGTCATTGACCTCGTAATCCGTGAGGTCGAATGTGTTGTCAATCAATGGCCTCGACCAGCAAAAGTCCTCCATGTGTCCCTGATGCCCACATAGTAGGCAGGTCCGGAATGGGCAGTCTTTCTGTGCATGACCGGGTGACGGCTTCCGGCAAAATGGGCAGGTATATCGGGGACAGTCGGGCCGTAGATGGTTCTTGCCGTTGCATACAAAACATCGAAGGCGGTGGTATGAAGAGACGGGAGGAGCTGGGGATGGCATATCAATGACGATTGGATTGGTCTTGGATCCGGATCCGGACTGTGAGGAGACAGGAATAGCCACAGGGTTGCCTTTGACTGCTTGCTTTCCTTTGACATCCAAAGAGATAATCCCGCCAAGGACATAAGTCTGTCCCTTGACAGTTTTTCTTTTTCGGGCAGTAGGAACGGGCATGGTAGAGGGGTGGTTGACAAGGGGGATAGTGGCAAGGAACCGATCCACTGCTCCCCCATCAGCGAAGGGATTCTCGACATGAGCTCTGGAGCGAACTCCCAGAGTAGATTCTCTAGAGTCTCCCCCTCGTTCTTCGGACTCACAAGGGGGCAGCACAGGAATGGGGGAAGGGCTGCTGACAGGTGTTGTGGCTTCAGGTGCCACAAGGGGATCGTGGGTGGCAGTAGTGGGAAGGGGATTGAGTTCGTCAGAGCTTCCTTCCCAGGAGTGGAAGGGATCATCCCAGGGGGAGTCATCGTCGTTGAGGTAGAACCTCTGGTACTGGTGGGGTAAGGATTGTACAAGAGGACAGAGGACGGGTCCGCAGAGAAGCGGGTTGGCTCAATTGAGAGCCTGGATGATCCCTCCGGACAGGAGGTGCTGAGAGAGGGTTTGCTGGGCATCAGCGAGAGTAGTTCTGACGAGAACGTGAAGGGGGTTGGGCTCAATGGAATTCCCCATAGATCCCTCTTGGACTCTAAAGGCAATGTTGAGGGATTGGATGACAGAGGCAAAGGCCACGAGGGATTGGTCAGCCATGAAGGCTGCATCATTTTAGAGTCCCCGATGAACGAGGGGGTTAGCAAGCATCGCAGTGATGGCATACTGTCTGTACTCGACGGGGAGGCAGTTGATTTGAATGGGCAGGATGTTGGGCAAGTCATTGCATGTCGCAGTCTGGGAGGCGAAGTTGTGGGTGGCGGTCATAGTAGGATGGAGAGAGATGGAGAGAGCCTGCCACCAGTCGGTGCACCTTATAGTTCTCTCGATAGTTCTTCCGACCAGACTCAGTTCTTATCCACCAATCGGTCCCAGTAGTCTTGTATAAGTTCCGCTGAATGGCACAAACTGTGCGTGGATTCCCAAGTGTTTTCCGCCAAGGAGTAGCCCTTCCATTTGACCAGATACGACCATTGGGCAGGAGACCCTCAGTGTGCCAAGATGTTCTCAACTTCCCACTCCTCTTTGCCATCAATCAAGTCAGGAGGCTCCAGGTGGAAGTTCGGTCCGTGTTCTTTGGTCTCTTTATACAGGTTAAGCAGGGAGGCATGGAACATGTCATGTATCTTCCAGGCAGGGGGAAGTTTAAGGTGGTAGGAGATCGGGGAGAGTACTTGTACAATCTCGAAGGATCCTTCCCTTCGAGGAGCGAGTTTGCGCGTCAGATAGCGCAGGTTTAGATGATGGGAGTCTAACCAGACCCTTTGTCCAGTTTTCCAAGGCACAAGCTTTGAGTAGATCCGCTCCGCCATATACTGCCTTGCCTTGTCATGTGCTGCCAATGCCTCGTCTCATCCCTTTTCCAGGGAAGAGAGTTGTTGTTCTAGGGCTGGGAGGAACGTCTTTCCTAGTGGGGGATAAGTCTGTGGTTCATATCCCATCATGAGGAAGAATGGGGTCTGTTTTGTCGCCGAATGTCAGGCAGAATTATGGTGGAACTCAGCGGCAGTTAGGTGTTTGGACCATTTCTGTGGGAGACCATCACAGAAGATCCGAAGATAGGTTTCGAGTTCCTGATTGACCCGTTCTGTCTCTCCATCTGTTTGGGGGTGATAGGCAGTAGAGAGAGAGACGTCGTAGTTGAGGAGGCGGGCGAGCTCTAGGGCAAAGGCCGAAGTGAATTGTGGTCCTCTGTCCAAGATGAGTTTGTTGTGGGGTCCGAATCGCTTAAAGACAGAGTGGAAAAAGAGTTGTGCTACCCCTGCCACATCGATATTCTTGGTGCAAGGTTGGAAAATGACCCCCTTACTAAGCCCATGGTCGACCACGACCATGACTGAGTCAAAATCCGGAGCTCATTGGGAGGCCGGTGATGAGATCGATGGACAATTGTTGGAAGGGTCGGGTTGCGACAGAAGGGATGGGGGATAGCGCCGGAACAGTAGGATGGGTCAGGACCTTATTGGCCTGACAAGTAGCATACCCACTAATGAAGCGACGGGTGAATGTGGTCATTCCGGGCCACCAATAATCTTTTTCCAGGGCGGCGACAGTATGGAAGTACCCATTGTGGCTGGTGAAGGCGGATTCGTGACACTCCTTGACAATCCGTGTCTGGAGATCCGAGTCCGGGATGTATGTTCGTCCCTTATAGTAGAGGATGCCCTCCATGTAGGCCCAGTCAGCCGGGTTGTTGTAGTGGATTGGGAGGGCTTCCTCATCATGGTCCGTGCTGAGGAGTTTGAGGCGCTCCAGCACGAGTGGATCAATGTATGCAATGAAGAGCTGGTCAGGGAGGAGGACTTGGTTCGTGTTATCCAATGACGTGTCTATGCTGTCGGGTCGGGACAATGCGTCCACTGGACCCATCTGGGTGTTAAGAGCGAAAAGCTTGATAGGAGCGGACTAGCCACTAGCTGGGTCAACTCAGGATGACTCTGGAGTCCACAGTGAGTAACCAAGATGATATTAAGAGGGAACAACAAGGTATACTACTAACCTGGAGTCCACAGTGAGTAACCAAAGACTACAAAGTGGAATTCCAGGGAGTAGGTGCGCTTCAAGTCAACAACAGTAAACAATGAGCCACAGCTGATTGTGAAGGCAAAGGCAATGCTCTGTATGGGCAGAGCATGCAAAACAAGCTGGAAAAATGCGGAAAAATGATAGATAAGTAAAGTGACCATGGAGAACAACATGGGCATGGTTAGAACCAAAATGAGGTGCGAAATCCATCATAGCAGGGGTACGACCTTCCTCTGGTTTGTCCCCTATTACCCCGGTGGTTCCTGGAAGAGCATCCTGGCTTCTTGCATATAAAGCATTTGCCCTCCTTCATGAGACGAGCTTGCTCAGCAGGGGAGAGTCGGACGTAGTCGTTCATAGCGTCGATGTCCATAGCATTTGGGTCATGGTAACTGGAGGATCTGGTTTGGTATCCAAATCCGGGCTTGCGTCCCTTGATATCTTTGATTCGCTCGGACTGTCGAGTGAATCTTGCTCCTGCAGCGATCCATTTGTCTACCATAGTGGGTTCCATTCCGGAAAGGATCATGGTCATGAGGTCTCGGTGGACTCCTCTGCTGAAGATTTCGCAGAGTCCGGATTGTTCATTTAGTCTGGACTGGGAGGTGAGGAGGTGAAATTCCATAGCGAATTTGTGGAAGGCTTCTTCCGTGTTAGGGCCTTGTGTCAGCGAATAGAGCTTTCACTTTGCCACAGCAGCCTTGTCATGGGTAGCCATCATGGCTCGGAAGTCCTTTTTGAATTTCACCCAGGTGTTGTCAGCAGCAGAGATGGTTCCTTTAGCGAGACGTTCATAGTATCCTTCGGAGTATACCCATCCCTTGCCCTTACTCATCCTATTCAGGGCAGTGATGATCTTAGCGCAATCATCGTACTTCTCATTGATGGAAAAGTATGCATCCATGGCATGTAGCCACCAGTTGGCATCGGCACCATTTCTGGAGAACTCTTCCAGTACTCCGGCTTTTAGTTCTGGCATCTCGTTGTCGTTGTCATTGTCATCTGTAGGGAAGAAAGGGGGATCCTCAGGAGGAGGGGGATCGTCCAGATTAAAGGGAGCGTATCCACCAAAGGGTAAAGGCCGTTCTGGGAGAAATGGGGAGTCTGAAGTAGAAGGAGGGAGTGGTGGTAGTGGGGTAGGGGAGTGAGACTCCGGTTCTGGTTCAGGTTCTGGAGGATGAACGGGTTGTGATCTGCTCGGAAGAGGTGGGAGGTCGTTGGGTGCTCTCCCTTCTCTCACGTTCCGCTCTGCTACTTCCTTCTGCTTATGTCTGTATAGGGCCTTATCCTCAGTACGTCTGAATGTGCTCGGTAGGGGAAGGTAATCCGGATGGTCACTGGGTAACTTCCAGAGAGCAGGGTATCCATCCAGAGAGGGTACCACTCGTCGAAGAGTAGGATCCATGATGGGTTCTGGTGATGATGATGGGGCGCGAAAGCAGGAAATGGTGTGGGGGGTAAGACCTACTGTTGGAGAACAGGGTCTAGGGAAAAGTTAGTTCTTTTGTTACACTTACCGCGTTGAGTCAACTCCTGGAGCATGGAGTCGACGGAGAGCAAAGTAATAGGTGAAAGCGGAAGCGAGGATAAAGAGCAAAGCGAGTATGCCAAGTAGTAGGAGGCCCGTTTGATAAGGTGACAGCTTGGGCAAGCACAAGCTGACGCTGCCTTCCGCACTCTCATAAGAGCCTATTGTTACGGTTTTCCTGGTTGCCAGACCGGACCTGCCGGACCCTCATTCATTTTTCTTTGTTCTTCACCACTCGCCCTTGACAGATGGGACATGCCCACTATCTGAAGGCCTAGCAGACGCCTTCTGCCCTGAGGAGCTCGTATGCTCGCTCATGCAGTACTTGCCATAGGAGTACACCACCGCCACATGCTCATGTCTGCCATGATGCTAAACTGGGCTTACGTCCACCATGACACTAAACTGGGCACACGTCCGCTATGACGTTAAACTAGACCTCTGAGGGGTAACCCTTGTTCCCTCAGCACTTGCGACGCCCCGGAGGGGTAACCTTGACCCTCGGCCCTAGGGGTAACCATGGACCCTAGCCCTCACGACACGATCGCCCCCGATGCCTAGATCTGGGGCATGACTCTGGATGACACCCAGTTGCTATAGGCAACCCATGACCACCTGACGGATGGGAGTTCCCGTCGTGGCTACGATATGTTTCCTGATCCGCTGTTACCACACTTGCTGATCCTCGTTTACCCAGACAGCGGATCTTACTATGATAGTATTTCCCTTCTTGCTGTGGAGCACCATTCTTGACCCTCCATCCAGCTGTGTACGCTCATTGGACCTTTAGCCAATTAGGAGCATGTATCAGGATAGGTAGATGTTTCACCTATCCCTCTTCGATGATCCCACTGGTCTCCATGACCACATTCCGCTCTTCCTGACAGTGGGATCCTGTTAGCCCTGATGGCCATCTTGCCATTCAGGTATTGCCCTTCGCCCCCTTCCTGATGTGGGAAGGCCATTGTTCCTCTTTAGGAGGACACCCTTAGCCCAGATTGTCTGTGCACCATTCTGGTATAGTATATAGAGACCAGGGTACTAGCTAGAGATCGCTAAGCTAGTTCTACGCCTGTATCACTGCAATAGTCGCTGCCCTTAGTCGGGCCCCTGCAATCTTACTCGCTTCGCTGGTGTACTGGTGCTTGGATGTCAAGACTTCGTCCCTCTTGACCTCGCCTGCATTTCACACTCCTCGCTCACCCTCAGTTGAGCTCATCATAGGTCACACCTTAGCTGGTCGTTGGCCTCACTTTGTGTACAGGACGTGCACTCCGCTGGGCCTTTAGCTCACAGTGCACAAGGTTTGCCTTCGGCTCACTATTGATCTGACCTCTCCTTGACTAGTGTTTATTCCGCCTGGGCATGTGCTCGCAGTAAGCGTAACACCTATAGGAAAGGCGAGTGGTCCCGGTTCCACTCGGATACGGTCGAGGCAAGTCAAGCCTTAGGCTGGAATGGACTAAGGGAGAGTTCCGTTGAAAGGGAGCAGATACAACGCAGTGAATTGCGTAGAACTAACTTGGGGTGTCTACTACAGAGACACGGGTTTATATACTAAGCCAGACAGTGCACAGACCGTCAGGAGAACAAGGGCATTGCTGGCGATGGTGAGAAGATCTAAGGATCAAAGAGCTCCGCTGTCAGGAAGAGCGGAAGGAATAGGAACAGCGGAGAAACAAGTGAAACGCTACGATAGTGACCCTATGAGTCCGGAATGACTCATGGTCGTACAAGCTTGGGATCGGGTGAATACGGGGAAAACATCGGATGGGACCAGGTGTCCCATCGTGAGGAGAGAGTGAGTCCGATGACAAGAAAGAAAAATAATCGGTACCATGTGATCCGTAACAGGAATAGTATTCAGAGTTGCAGGTTCTAACTGTGAAACATGGAAAACAGGGTGAACAGAGCTCATAGAATCAGGCAAATGAAGAGTAATAGAATGAGAACCAGGCTTAGCGATAATAGAAAATGGTCCAAGGCATTTATCGGAGAGCTTTTTGGAGGGTCTAGTAGAATGGAGGTATTTCGCCTTGAGGAAGACTTGATCACCAATGTTGAAGTCTGGGGCCAGACTCTGCTTCTTGTCTGCTGGTCCTTGGTAGTGTTTCTGGGCTTCCAGCATCTCCAAATGGAGGAATTCATGGAGTTCATCCAAGTTTGTGACATAGGACTGGGCTGCGGAGGAGGTAAGATTGTTTTCAGAGTTGACAGAGAAGTTGGGGTGATAGCCTTTATTGGCGAAGAAAGGAGATACACTGGTGGTAGCACTCGGTGTGTTATTGTAGGCAAACTCCACGAGGGGCAGGAGTTCGGACCAATTGTCTTGCTGGTAGTTACAGTAGATTTGGAGGTATTGCTCGAGTGTCTGGTTGGTGTGCTCAGTCTGTCCATCACCTTCTGAATGATAGCTGGAGGTGAAATGGAGGCACATCTCAAGAGCCTTACCTAGAGATCTAAAGAAGTGGGACATGAATTCGGAGCCCCAGTCAGAGGTGACATGGGATGGAACTCCATGCTTAGAGAATACATGTAGCAAGAACAGTTTGGCAAGTTGGGCAGAGGTAATTGTATCATGAGTCGGAATGAAGATCGATTGCTTGGAAAGCCTATCAATGACCACAAAAATGGTGGTGTAGCCATCCGAAGGAGGAAGCTGTTCGATGAAGTCCATGGAGATAGAGTTCCACAGTTTCTCCAGGACTGGCAGCTGTTTAAGAAGTCCATAAGGCCGATGATGCAGAGTCTTTGCTTGAGCACAGACTGTACAAGAACTGATGTAGTCCTTGACATAGTCCTTGACGTAGGTTCTGATATTTGGCCATGTATATTCTCAGCAAATGAGTTTCAGTGTACAATTCTGACTGAAGTGACCAGCTGTGGGGTGATCATGGTAGGTCCAGAGTACTTGGAGATGGAGATCATTAGCTTCTGGGACATAGATACAATTGTCTCATAGTAGAAAGCCTTCAGAGTTGATAGTCCATCGTGGATCTGACTCAGATGAAATGGAGGAAAGGAGGGGTGATGTGACTGGATTGAGTGGGAGAGCTGAGCGGATGTCTGTGCGGAGTTGCTCGGTGTCTACAAGGAAAGAGGCTTGGAGCACCAGAGTTGATAAGACTGAGGCTCAGAGGGACATTGCGAGCTGCTGTTCATTGAATATAGGTCTGTAGTTCTCTGGGTTTACGTGAGTGAAGTCCTTATCCCCCTCTTTGGGGTAGATGTCCCATTGTCTAGTCAAGGCATCAGGTTTAACTCTGAGCTTACCAGGCCGGTATCAGACTGCCATATTGAATTGGCAGAGGTACTCTGACCATCGGGCCTGGCAGCATGTCAGGAGTTTGGTGGAAGAAAAATATTTGAGATTTTTGTGGTCCGTGACAACATTGACGGGGGTAGTGGAGCCTTCCAAATAGTGATGCCAGTTTTTAAATGCTTCAAAGATTGCCAGTAATTCCTTGTCGTGTGTATCATAGTTCAACTCGGCTCTGGAGAGGGTCTGAGAGTAATACACGACAGGGTGGAGTTTATTGGAGATGGTGATGGAAAGTATGTGTTATGCTTACTGCATTGAGTTGTCTCCTGGAATGTGGAGTCGATGGAGGGCAAAGTAATAAGCAAAAGCGGAGGTGAGAACAAAGAGCAAAGCGAGTATGCCAAGTACGAGGAGGCCCGTTTGATAAGGCGACAGCTTGGGCACGCACAAGCTGGCGCTGCCTTCCGCACTCTTGTAAGAGCCTATTGGAAAGGCAAGTGGTCCTGGTTCCACTCAGATACGGTTGAGGCAAGTCAAGCCCTGGCGTGGAACGCGCAAGGGGAGAGTTCCGTCAAAAGGGAGACTAGTGAACGCAGTGTATTGCGTAGAACTAACTTAGGGAATTCTACTACTGCAACAAGGGTTTTATATACTAAGTCTGACGGCGCACGGACCATCAGATGAACAAGGGCGTCGCTAGTGACGGTGAGAAGATCTACGGATCAAGGGGTCCCACTGTCAAGAAAGGCAGAAAGAACAGGACTGCGGGAGGTAAGTGAAACATGGAGCTCCACTGTCAAGAAGAGCAGAACAGTCAGGACAGCGGAGAAGTAAGTAAGGCGTTACTACAGTGACCCTATGAGTCCGAAGTGACTTGTGGTCGTACAGGCTCGGAATCCGGTGAAAGTGGGGGAAAACATCGGATGGGACCGGATGTCCCATCGTGAGGAGAGAACGAGTCCAAACAGTAAGAAAGAAAGAAAACAAAAGATCCGGTGTCCGGTAATCCATACCCAGTATCTGGTAGTCCATAACATTAGCCCCTCTCTACGAGGCGAAGTCCCACCTTCGTCTATGCCTCTTGGTCTCCCTCCTCCACAGATTCAACAATCCCCGTCATTAATCTCATAGTCCGTGAGGTCGTAGGTGTCGTTGATCAACGGCCTCTCCCAACAGAAGTCCTCCACATGCCCCTGGTGTCCGCATAGCAGGCAGGTCCAGAAAGGGCAGTCTTTCTGCGCATGACTGGGTGACGGTTTCTGGCAAAATGGGCAGGTATATCAGGGACAGTCGGGCCGTAAATGGTTCTTGCCATTGCATATGAAACATCAAAGGTGGTGGTATGGAGGGATGGGAGGAGTTGGGGATGGCATATCAATGACGATCAGATCGGTTTGGGTTCCAGATCTGGACTTTGAGGGGACTGAAACAGCCATGGGGTTGCCTTTGACTGCCCGCTTTCCTTTGGCATCCAAAGAGACAAGCCAGCCAAGGACATAAGTCTTTCCCTTGATGGCTTTTCGGTTTCGGGTAGAAGAAGCGGGCGCGGAAGAGGAGTGGTTGACAAGGAGGATAGTGGCAAGGAAGCGATCCACTGCTCCCCCATCAGTGAAGGGGTTCTCGACATTAGTTCTGGGGCGAATTCCCGGAGTAGGCTCTCTAGGGTCTCCCCCTCGGTCTGAGGACACACGAGGGGGTGGCACAGGAATGGGGGAAGGGCTACAAACGGGTGTCTTGGCTTCGGGTGCCATAAGGGGATTGTGGGTGGCGGTGGTAGGAAGGGGGTTGAGTTCGTCTGAGCTGCCTTCCCAAGAGTGGAAGGGGTCATCCCAGGGGGAGGAGGAGGAGTCGAGGTAGAACCTCTGATATTGGTGGGGTAGGGATCGTACAAGAGGACAGAGGACTGGTCCACACAGGAGTGGGTTAGCTCGGTTGAGAGCTTGGATGATCCCCCCGGACAGGAGGTGCTGGGAGAGGGTTCACTGGGCGTCAGCGAGAGTGGTTTGGACAAGAATGTGAAGGGGGTTGGGCTCAATGGAGTTCCCCATAGATCCCTCTTGGACTCTAAGGGCAATGTTGAGGGATTGGGTGACAGAGGCGAAGGCCACGAGGGATTGATCAGCCATGAAGGCTGTGTCGTTTCGGAGTCCCCAGTGAATGAGGGGATTAGTGAGAATTGCAGTGATGGCATACCGCCTGTTATTTGGTGGGGAGGCGGTTGATTCAAACGGGCAAGATATTGGGCAGGTCATTGCAGGTGGCGATCTGGGAGGCAAAGTTGTGGGTGGTGGTCATGGTAAATCGGGGAAGTATGGGAGAGCCTGCCACCAGTCAGTGTGCCTTATAGCTCTCCCGGTAGTTCCTCCATTGGATTCAGTTCTTATCCGCCAATCGGTCCCAGTAATCCTGTATAAGTTCTGCCGAATGGCGCAGGTTGCACGTGGATTCCCAGATGTTCTCCGCCGATGAGTAGCCCTTCCATTTGACCAGATACGACCGTCGGGCAGGCGACCCTCAGTGTGCCAAGATATTTTCGACTTCCCACTCCTCCTCGCCATCTATTAGATTGGGGGGTTCTGGATGGAAGTTCAGTCCGTGTTCTTCGGTCTCTTTATATGGGTTAAGCAGAGAGGCGTGGAACACGTCATGGATTTTCCAGGTGGGAGGTAGTTTTAGGCGGTAGGAGATTGGGGAGAGTACTTGTACAATCTCGAAGGGTCCTTCCCTTCGAGGGGCAAGCTTGCGCGTAGGGTAGCGCAGGTTCAGGTGTCGAGAGTCCAACCAGACCTTTTGTCCAGTTTTCCATGGTACAAATTTCGAGTAGATCCGTTCCGCCATGTATTGCCTTGCCTTATCGTGCGCTGCCAGTGCCTCGTCTCACCCCTTCTCTAAGGAGGACAGTCGTTGTTCCAAAGCGGGGAGAAATGTCTTTCCTAAAGGAGGGTAGGTCCGAGGTTCGTATCCCATCATGAGGAAGAACGGGGTCTGCTTCGCCGAATGTCGGGCGGAATTATGGTGGAACTCAGCGGCCGTTAGATGTTCGGACCATTTCTGCGGAAGGCCGTCGCAAAAGATCCGAAGGTAGGTTTCAAGTTCCTGATTGACCCATTCAGTCTCCCCATCCGTTTGGGGGTGATAGGCAGTGGAGAGTGAGATGTCATAGTTAAGGAGGCAGGCTAGTTCTAGGGCAAAGGCAGAAGTGAACTGTGGTCCTCTATCTGAGATGAGTTTGTCGTGAAGTCCGAATTGTTTGAAGACAGAATGAAAAAAGAGCTGTGCTATCCCTGCCACATCGATACTTTTAGTGCATGGTTGGAAAATGACCCCCTTACTAAGCCAATGGTCGACCATGACCATGACAGAGTCGAATCTGGAACTCATTGGAAGGCCAGTGATGAGATCCACGGAGAGTTGCTGAAAGAGGCGGGTCGCGACAGAAGGGATAGGAGAGAGCACTGGAATGGTGGGATGAGTCAGGACCTTGTTGGCCTGACAAGTGGCGCACCCGCTGATGAACTGGTGGGTGAAGGTAGTCATTCCAGGCCACCAATAGTCTTTTTCTAGGGCCACAACAGTCCGGAAGTAACCATTGTGGCCCGTAAATGTGGATTCGTGACATTCTTTGACAAGTCTGGCCCGAAGGTCCGAGTTCGGGACATACGTCCGTCCTTTGAAGTAGAGGATGCCCTCCACGTAGGCCCAGTCAGCCGGATTGTTGTAGTGGGTGGGGAGGGCTTCCTCATTGTGGTCCATGCTGAGGAGCTTAAGGCGTTCAAGCATGAGCAGGTCAGACGGAGTTGAGGTGAGGAGTTTGGATCGCAGCTCCGTGTCAATATACGCGATGAAGAGCTGATCGGGGAGGAGGACTTGGTTCATATTGTCCGATGACGTATCTATGCCGTTGGGCCAGGATAAAGCATCTGCCGGACCCATCTGAGATCCGGGGCAGTGCTTGAATTCAAGGTGGTACTCTTGAAGGAAGAGTTGCCACCAGGCATGTCTGCGGGAGAGGTTCTGAGGTTGGCGGAAGTACATGAGATTCTTGTGGTCCATGAGGACTGTGACCGGATGTTCGGTTCCGGTTAGATAATGTCGCCATTCCTCCAGGGCGTGGATGACCGCTAACAACTCACGGTCATATATATCGTAATTCCGCTCTGCCTTGGACAGGGTTTTGGATAGGTAGCCACACAGATGAAGATCCCCGTTGCCATCTTTTTGCATTAGCACCCCTCCAGTTGCCACTAGGGAGGCGTCCATCATGATTGTGAATGGTTTGCTTATGTCTGGCATAGTAAGGACTGGGCGAGTGAGGAAGGTATCCCATAGGTGCTCGAAGGCTTTCTGGTGGACATCGGTCCATGCCCAGCTGTTTGCCTTCTGGGTGAGGTCGTTTAAGGGTCACGCCATATCTGAGAATCTGGGGATGAACTTCCGGTAAAAGTTGCAGAATCCGAGGAAGGACTGGACCGCAGTTACCAAGTTGGGGGCATTCCAGTCTCGGATAGCGTCAACCTTGGCGTCGTCCATCTGTACCTTTCCTTTTCCTACCACCATCCCTAAGTATTCCACCTCCCTGGTGGCAAAGGTGCACTTCTCAAGTTTGAGGAACAGCTTCTGCTCCTCCATCCGTTGCAATACCCATTTGGTGCGTTCCTCGTGAAGCACTGGGTCGTCCTTTGAATGGATTAGGAGATTGTTCATGTAGATCACTAACCATCCTTCAGTGATCATGTCACTGAACACATCGTTCATATAGGCCTGAAACGTGGCCAGAGAGTTGCACATTCCGAAAAACATAACAGTGGGCTGGTAGAGCCCGTACGGGGTGATGAACGCTGCCTTCCATTTGTCTGCCGGATTAATCCAGATGTTGTTATATCCCCACTGGACATCCATCTTGGTGAATAAATGCGAGTCTTTGAGCTGTCTGATAAGGTCGTCAATCAGCAGAAGGGGGTAGGTGTTTTTCACAGTATGGGAGTTGAGATATCAGTAGTCCTGGCAGGGTCGAAGCTTTCCGTCCTTCTTTTGGACGAAGAAGAACGGGGATGCTTGGGGGGACTTGGAAGGTTCGATCTTCCCTGAGGCAAGATGTTCGTCAATGAATTTCTTACAGGCTTCTTGCTCTTCCGGGTTTAGCTGGTAGGCTTTTCCTCGCTTCGGCAAGAAGTCCTTGTTGAGTTCGATTTTGTGGTTGAACTTTCAGGGTGGTGGCAACTTGTTAGAAGGCTCCTCGAATACCTTCTTATAGCGTTCATATTCTTTTGGGAGTTCCACTTTGACTTTGGCGGTTCCCTGGGTGATTTGAGTGGAGAGGGTAGTCTGCCGTATCCATTCCTTCTTGGGGAGATAGTCCCTGATGCCCTTTCACTTATAGAGACGTCGTTCAATGTGATCATCCATATCAAGACCCATTGCGCGGAGGAGGTAGTGCTGATGGATCGGCTCTCATCAGGAGGGAAGGTTGGCATCTCCTTCAATCTCTACGGTCCCGCGAGTCCAGTCGATGAGTGGGTTGACTTCGGCCAGCCATGACATTCTGAGAATCATGTTTTGTTTGCCGCATCGTACGATGAAGAAGTCTTGGTTGCGGGGGACTCCTTTGATGTAGATGGTGACTTGGGTTTGATGGCGGATGGTCCCAGATTGGTTTAGTGTTCCGTCCACGTTGTAAGCCTCATGCAGTTCGTCAAGTCGGAAGAGAGGGAATCTGTTGTGGCGGGCGAAGCCTTCATCCATGAAACAGGAGGTGGCTCTGCAATCAATGAGGGTAGTGGTTTGTCCGACATGAACTCCCCCCATTGCAGAAACTTGTAGAGGGATTAAAATTGACTTTTCCTCTAAAGAATCTACAACAGGGTTTGTTCTAGGCGTTCGAGTAGTCAGTCCTCGACGCCTTTCTAAAAATTCCTCAGCCGCTCCTTTACCCGTTCTTCCAAGATCCTGCCCCTTCTTTGGGGAACAGTCCAGACCTGGTTTACCTGTTCCGAAGAGCTTCCTGTGTCCTTCAGGTATTTTGGCGGTTGATCCTCAATGTAGATCTCCCACAAAGCCTCTGTCATCTCCTTCACTCCGTGTCCTTTGGTGACCAGTTGTTCCACCATCCTGATTGCCTCATTCTTCTCCTCCTTCGTTTGCGCAGGTTTATCCTCAGTGGTCCAAGTCTGTTCCTGTGGGCGCTTACCATCATAGCGGGGGTACGACCTTCCTTTGGTTCATCCCCTATTACCCCAGTGGTTCCTGGAAGAGCATCCTGGCTTCTTGCATATGAAGCATTTGCCTTCCTTCATGAGACAAGCTCATTCAGCAGGGGAGAGTTGGACGTAGTCGTTCATTGCGTCGACATCCATAGCATTGGGGTCACAGTAGCTGGAGGATCCAGTTTGGTATCTGAATCCGGGCTTTCGTCCCTTGATGTCTTTGATCCGCTCGGATTGTCGAGCAAATTTGGCTCCTGCTGCGATCCATTCATCGATCGTAGTGGGTTCCGTTTCAGAAAGGATCATGGTCATGAGGTCTCGGTGGATCCCCCGGCTGAAGATTTCGCAGAGTCCGGATTGTTTGTTTAATCCAGATTGGGAAGTGAGAAGACGAAATTCTGTAGCAAACTTGTGGAAGGCTTCCTCCGTGTTGGGGCCTTGTGTCAGCGAGTAGAGCTTTCACTTGGCAGCGGCGGCCTTGTTGTGGGTTGCCATCATAGCTCGGAAGTCCATTTTGAATTTCGCCCAAGTGTTGTCAGCAGCGGGGATAGTTCCTTTAGAGAGACGCTCGTAGTATCCTTTGGAGTATACCCGTCCCTTGCCCTTACTCATCCTATTCAGGGCAGTGATGACCTTAGCGCGGTCATCGTATTTCTCATTGATGGAGAAGTATGCATCCATGGCATGTAGCCACCAGTTGGCATCCACACCATTTCCGGAGAATTCTTCTGGCAATCTGGCTTTTAATTCTGGCATGTTGTCGTCTTCATCATCGTTGTCTGTAGGGAAGAAAGGGGGATCCTCGGGTGGAGGGGGTTCATCTGGATTAAAGGGAGCATACCCGCCAAAGGGTAAAGGTTGTTCGGGGAGGAATGGAGAGTCCGAAGTAGAAGGAGGGAGAGGTGGTAACGGGGTAGGGGAGCGAGACTCCGGTTCTGGTTCTGGTTCCGGAGGAGGAGCTGATTGGGATCTGCTCGGAAGAGGTGGGAGGTTGTCGGACGCTCTCCCTTCTCTAATGTTTCGCTTGGCTACTTCCTTCTGCTTGTGCCGGTACAAGGCCTTATCCTCAGTATGTCCATATTTACTCAGTAGGGGAAGGTAATCCAGATGATCACTAGGTAACCTCCAGAGGGCAGGATATCCGTCCAAGGATGGTACTGCTCGGCGGAGAGTAGGATCCATGACAGGTTCTGGTGACAACAATGGGGCACGAAAGTGGGAAATGGTGTGGGGGGTGAGACCTGCTGTTGGAGAACAGGGTCTAGGGGAAAGTTAGTTCTTTTGTTACACTTACCGCATTGAGTCATCTCCTGGAACGTGGAGTTGACGGAGGGTGAAGTAATAAGCAAAAGTGGAGGCGAGAACAAAGAGCAAAGCGAGTATGCCAAGTATGAGGAGGCCCATTTGATAAGGCGACAGTTTGGGCATGCACAAGCTGGTGCTGCCTTCCGCACTCTTGTAAGAGCCTATTGGAAAGGCGAGTGGTTCCGGTTCCACTCAGATACGGTTGAGGCAAGTCAAGCCCTGGCGTGGAACATGCAAGGGGAGAGTTCCGTCGAAAGGGAGACTAGTGAACGCAGTGTATTGTGTAGAACTAACTTAGGGAATTCTACTACTGCAACAAGGGTTTTATATACTAAGTCTGATGGCGCACGGACCGTCAGATGAACAAGGGCGTCGCTAGCAACGGTGAGAAGATCTACAGATCAAGGGGTCCCGCTGTCAAGAAAGGCAGAAAGAACAGGACTGCGGGAGGTAAGTGAAACACAGAGCTCCGCTGTCAAGAAGAGCGGAACAGTCGGGACAGTGGAGAAGTAAGTAAGGCGTTACTACAGTGACCCTACGAGTCCGAAGTGACTTGTGGTCGTACAGGCTCGGAATCCGGTGAAAGTGGGGGAAAACATCGGATGGGACCGGATGTCCCATCATGAGGAGAGAACGAGTCCAAACAGTAAGAAAGAAAGAAAACAAAAGATCCGGTGTCCGGTAATCTGTACCCGGTATCCGGTAGTCTGTAACAGTATGCCGGTGATGGTGTAGTCAGAGGTGTTGGTTTTGACAGTGATCAGCACGTCCAGAGTCCAGTGCACAAGCACCGGAGCTGTCGTAAATGCATGTTTAAGGGCTTGGAAGGAGCATTGGCAGTCATCGGTAAAGGACCAGGGAGTGTCCTTTCGAGTGAGACAGGTGAGGGGAACCACAATTCTGGAGTAATCTCGAATAAAACAATGATAGAAGTTGGCGAAACCTAGGAAAGACTGAATGTCCTTAACCTTTCGGGGCTCCAGCCAATCTAAGATCAACTGGATTTTTTCCTTGGCCATGGTCAGGCCAGAAGGAGAGAGGAAGTAACCAAGGTACTCGACAGTGTCCATGTGGAATTCGCACTTGTCCGGTTTGGCATAGAGTCCATTGGCTTGGAGGTGCCGGAGGACCTCTCGGACATGTTTACGGTGCGATTCTTTGTTGTGGGAGTAGATGAGGATGTCGTCAAGATAGATCACAACAGAGATGTCAATCATATCAGAGAAGATACTGTTGACGAATTGCTGAAAGGCCACAGGTGCATTGGTAAGTCTGAAGGGCATTATGAGCCATTCAAAGGAACCCCAGCAGGTCCAAAATGCAGTCTTCCACTTGTCACCTTCGGCGATGCGGACAAGATGGTAGGCATGTCGGAGGTCAAGCTTAGTGTAGATCTTAGCTCCACTGGGTGCAGCAAGGAGGTCAGAGGTGCATGGAAGTGGGTAGCGGTCCTTTCGGGTGACCTTATTGAGGCCTCGGAAGTTGACGCAGAGATGAAGGGAACCATCCTTCTTCTTAACAAACAAAATAGGGGTGGCGTTGGGTGAGGAAGAGTGCCATATAAACCACATATTAAAGTGTTC
>JBBPTB010000462.1:0-20100 GCA_038093875.1 Boletus tylopilopsis | reverse complement strand
GGGAAGGAGGGTGTTTGGTATCACATCCATCATCAAAAGCCCTTTAAGCACTGATCGGAGCAGAGATTAGAGCAACGCCCGGTCTCAATGTATGTAGGCGATAGCTCCTTTCGGCACGCCCTGTCGAATGATATGGCGATTCAGTGGCGTTAGAGGGAAGTTCTTCAGAATCTGGAGAAACTGCGCAGGCCCCCTCGCAGTCATGGAGGAACCATTTAACTTATTGCGATAAACATAAGTGCATGCACGCCGATCGACTGGTAATCCGGATATGCTGTCTTGTGGTGGAAACTGAAAGCGATTAAATGTCAAGCAAGCCTAAAGCGGATGAGGCTGCGTTACTTGCCGTCGGGACTCGTATCCAAATTCGACTGATACTAGTGGCCGGTGGTGAGTACATATGGTAGACATCTTCGAGAGAGCCAACCCCATGGGCCCTTCGAGCCTTCGCTGCCTCCAGTTGAAGAGGTTATACAGAGGGCTGCCTCGCGAGTGTCCTCTCACGGCGACTGGATGTTCAATATGCTATCCGTTGAACCTCTCCGATTGCTCCGAACATACATCTCTTCCTTTCCATTGGTTGATCCGGAATGTATGAGGACGTGGGAGAAATGATGCAACCTCGGCATGATCTCAGTTCCGATGATTTGGTGGTGCTTTAGTCACTGGCCGGCGAAGTGTTTTGACATGAACGTGGCAGACGCCGTGTCTCAAACGAAATTATACAACAGTTCGAACGAGATTGTTGGTAAGGTCCAATGATGCCAAGCGAAATGCCAGATCCGAAGCAGTCCGGGCGTCAGAGCAATGCCGCATTCCACTAGCACCGACTCTCCAGGTTTCGCCGAGTCACTGGCTGGTCTCGGTCACGACCACTCCTGCTTTTCTATCCACCGATAAAGGATCCATGCTCGCGGGTTCTGCAGTGTCCTTTTTGTCCACGTTCGACACCGGCCCAGTGAACCAATGCACTCCACCGTATACGGGAAAGTAATACCAAATGAGCGAGAGTATGATGACACCGCCCACAACGACGACGGTATAGTTTATGTTTGATGTGCTCGTCTGAGGCCTCATAGGGAACAAGAAAACGATGTTCATGAACGTCATGAACAAAACGGCAACAATGGCAATGGGGAGGCTCTGCAATATTGGATTTAGAGTTGGCTCCTGTTCCGTGCACTGCGGTACTAACGAATATTCCAAGGTTGAACGGACCAGGCATAAAGTCGTTCTTGAAGATAAACCTCGCCGCAATTGGGATGGAATACGCAATGTAGATCCCGTTCACGGCCGCCGAAAAGACAGCACTGATGGCTTGAGTTCCCGCAAAGGAGAGCAGGCCGAGAAGAATGGCAATCGCCGCATCAAACCAGACAGCAACCATAGGGGTGCCAGTGGAGCGGTTCATACGGTACAGAATGCCCGACAGGGGAAGGGCATTATCGCGGGCAAAAGCAAAGGTCTGGCGTGAGGCAGCAAGGAGCTTTGGACATGGTTCAGTGCAGGGGATGCGCACATAGATACTAAATTATTTACCACACTGGATCCCATCATGTATCTAGCAACAAGATAAACATGGAGGATATGCACGGCTCGAAAAACACTCACTGCCCAAGGATAACAAATGACCAGATAATGAGGGAGCCTCTTCGACCAAAGCTATTCAAAAATATTTGGGCCATTGGTTGGGGACTGTTCACGAGACTTGTAAGATCCGTTCCCATGCAGAATGCAAGGGAGATGTTGATGGCTAGATTCCGTTAGATTCACCTTTAAGACGGAATTGTGATGTAATCTCGTATGAATGCATACCCAAACCAAGTACGCCAGCAGTACTGGCTGCAACAACCTACAAGATAAGTTCAAATACAGAAAAAGGAATGTTAAACTCACGATTGCCCATGGTACGGCGGTTGCTGCATTCGATGCCTCCTCACTAATGTGCACGGTCAAATCAAATCCATCTGAACAATTCAGGTGCATCAGTTAATACTTTTTGCCTGTGGAAGAACAAATGCAATTATAAACATACTAATGGTCCAGAGTGGGGCAAGGAGGGAGAGAATAAAGGCGTAACCATTCGGCCAACCATTTACTACACGAAATCAGATTGAGAGCAAGGAACAACACTGAGGACGAACTGTTGGTGAAGTTTCCTAAAGCAAAGCTTGCGCTATTGATGTGTTCCTTGTGGGTAGCGATTGGAAGGCCAACGAGGACTACAAAGCAGAGGCTGATAGGAAGACCAGGTTAATATTCGGGTTATAATGAAGCTGAGAGTACTCTATATGACCTCCAGCAGGAACATTCAAAGTCAAGACGAGATATGAGCCAGGCCATAGAAGCTGCTACCTGATACACGAAAAGTCGTACAAATTGCTCACCAGAAGTTAAGGATGATATAGAGGTTTTGTAGTCTCGCGAGGATATCAGACCCGAGAGAACAAACCACACCATGTGACAAGATTAATGCTACATAGATCCCACTATAGATGACTATCAACAAAGGATAGACAAGCACAGGAAAGAAAAACATACTAGGTTTGCTCTTGGGTGGCAATAAAGTTCTGGTTCGCAATGTTAATTGCTGCAGCAATCTGAACAGCACAGGCCCAGTCAACGGATGCTAAAACATCACACAGCACAGTACGAAAAATAACATCATTAAACAGTTGGCACCCACACGGGATGTATAACTTACCCAGTCCTGCAATGTTCCCTGTCGTATTGGCATCTGAAAGGTTCGTAAACAAGCTGCTTAGAGTGACATTAGCATGGACGTACAACCAACTATCCAAGAGAGAAGATTTCTCCAGCGAGGGGACGAAAAAGAGTGTGTCCAAAAGTAGAGCTATATCACTGTTATTTTGTTGGGCCGAATGCCACATAGTGCGACTCACGCCACCGGAAGTAGGCGCTGCAGAACTAAGTTCTGCCATGGACAATGCGATACAGAGAATAAAGAGCGTCGCGACTGCCCACTGATAGGAATGGAGCATAGTTAGTATGTAAAAATGGTACATAGAGCTGAGCGGTAAACGGCACCAGTTGCGCTCATCAGAGAACAAAAAAGGGAACCTGAGCATAGTAAGGCGAAGAGACTATACGTACACCCCATACCATTGCAGAAGGACCGCCATCCGGAAGTGAGTAAGAGAGAACCGAACTGTATGATATCGTCAGACACAGTTGTCGTGAATGAACGTCTTGCGCCATCGAGGTAATAGTATGCTGAAGATACTCACGCAATGGATGGAAGCAAGCCAATTACACTAAACGCAACCCCAAAGACCTGTTGGAACTCAATCACTGGTCGCCAGTAAGAATAAAGATAAGTCGATCACCTCCAGTGATGTAAAAGACCTCTTGAATTCTTGTTTATATCCAAGCTCAGCGAGAAGCTGTTCGTCTATTCTGGTGATGTCCTCTTTGTTGGCCATGGTTGTAGATGGAAACTTGGGGAATAATGTTGTACCGAGTGCTTTTATTCCGAGTCGTACCCTGCGAAACCCGTTCAGTACTACACCGACTGGCCAGTTAGTCCATCGGCGATTCGTGTCACATCGGGAAGCAATAGGTGTTTGCCGCTGCTGCATTGGCACGTAGTACTTCCGTACCTGGTATCAGCTTCAAGAAATGCATCAAGCTTTTAGACTGAAGTCGCACAGCAAATATAATAACATGCTCACTCGTCTACTGGCAATTCAAC
This sequence comes from Boletus tylopilopsis, assembly GCA_038093875.1. Taxonomy (NCBI): domain Eukaryota; kingdom Fungi; phylum Basidiomycota; class Agaricomycetes; order Boletales; family Boletaceae; genus Boletus; species Boletus tylopilopsis. The sequence goes on along the minus strand of JBBPTB010000462.1, from coordinate 16,388 downwards.
GATGCAGCCGTTCTCACGAATTCTGAAACAGGTCAAAAAACCAAGCAACTCGAAGCAGGAACCCCAGAATGGATGGTTGCCGTACGAACCATCAAGTTCCCGATTCGCGCGTTTCCAGTGAAACCGGGATGGCAGCGACGAGCTGACTATTACATGTGAACATCACTCACCAATACTTGGCCTTTGTATCCCCGTCTTGTACTTATGGCCAACGTTGTCTGCAGGGCGATGTTCGGCCACCAAGTTGCATTGAACTTGAACAACATGGCTCATCAAAGACTCTTGTCACGGTCACTGCCAGTATTGCAGGGTGACAGCTCACGGCAGTCACCCCATAATGTGAAACATCTATGTATCTGCCACATCTTCATTTCCGTTGAATTCTGCCTTGATTGCTGTATCACGTTGTGGGAATGTTCTCAGCTCCAATGGTGTCAATCGGTGAAACCTGAGGCCTGAGGTATGAAAGTCTCGGACTGACTAATCAACGGGTTGAATAAAAATACGTAACAACGGAACAAAGCGGTGAGTCTATGGGTGATCATAAAGTGCAGGTAAGAAATGTACCAAAATCTCAAGCAGGGCGAGTATCATAGATTTTGTCTAACACGTCATCACTCGGCTACGACCACTTCTGCTTCTTTATCCAGAAACGAAAAATTGTTGCTCGCGGGTTCTTCAGTATGTTTTTGTTGGACATTTGGCACCGGTCCAGTGAACCAGTATACTCCACCGTATACAGGGAAGTAATACCAAACGAGCGAGAGCACGAGGACACCGCCCAGAACGACGACGGTGTAGTTCATGTTCGATGTGTTCGTTAGGAGCGTCGCAGGGAAGAAGAAAACAATGTTCATGAACGCCATGAACAAGAGGGCAATGATGGCGACGGGGAGACTCTGTGCACTATCAGATTAGGGTTGGTGTCTGTTCCGTGGACTGGTACTGACGAATATTCCGAGGTTGAATGGACCAGGTTTGAAGTTGTTCTTGAAGATAAACCTCGCTGCAATTGGGATCGAGTATGCAACGTAGAGTCCAGTCACAGAAAGTGCGAAGACAGCATTGATAGCTTGAGCACCTGCGAAGGAGAGCAGGCCAAGGAGGACGGACGCCGCAGCTACAAACCAGACAGTATTCACAGGGGTGCCAGTGAAGCGGTTCATGTTGTACAGTATACCTGACAGGGGGAGGGCCCTGTCACGAGCAAAAGCGAAGGTTTGGCGCGAGGCAGCAAGGACCTGATATAAGGGATCGGTGTGCAAAACTGTTATGCAGATGGCAAGAAAACCCTACCATACTGGATCCCATCATGTATCTAACCACGAGATAAGCTTAGACATGACGTGCATGGGCTCAACGAGTACTCACTGCGCAAGAATAACAAATGACCAGATGACGAGGGCCCCAGTTCGTCCAAAGCTGTTCAAGAAAATCTGTGCCATGGGTTGTGGGCTGTTTACGAGGCTCGTGAGGTTCGTTCCCATGCAGAACGCGAGAGTGATGTTGATGGCTATGTTCAAGTTCCGTCACCAAGAGTAGATTGCGGTGATCTGCTAAAGTGCGTACCCCAACCAAGTAGGCCAGCTGTACTGACCGCACCGATCTATACAAATTAGCTCGAGAGATAGAAAACAGGTGTAGCACTCACAATTGCCCACGGTACCGCAGTTGCTGCATTCGTAGCTTCCTCACTAATGTGTACACTGGAGTCAAATGCGCCTAATGATTTTGGTTACTACGTTTAGCACATACTACATACAAAGGAATGGATTAAAGATGATGGACATACCAATGGTCCACAACGGGGCAAGGAGGGAAAGGAAGAAGGCAAAACCATTCGGCCATCCGTTAGCTAAACAAAATTAGATGGAGGTGAAAACCAATAAACAGGACAGACCATTTGTGAAGTTGCCTAAAGCGAAGCTCGCGCTATTCATGTGATCTTTGGGGGTTGCAATTGGAAGCCCAATGAGGACGGTGAAGCAGAGACTGAAAGGAAGAGTCAGTTGTCAGAAAAGTAGAGATCACGATCACCACACAAATGCTGCATGGCCGTTAGGGTACAAGGAGACATGCACGCGGAGAGTTTGAAACGAGGTGATTGGACAAAGACACTCACCATAAATTTAGCACGATGTAGAGAATTTGTAATCTTGCGAGAACATCAGTCCCAAGAGAGCAAATCATGCTGTGAGAAAATATTATGGCCATAAAGATTCCACTGAGTAATCGTTAATGAAGTGGAAAACAAAAGTGGTCCAACCACTGGCATCTCAACATACAAAGTCTGTGTTTGAGTGGCAACAAAGTTGGAATTGGCGATGTTAATCGCTGCAGCAATTTGGACGGCGCAACCCCAGTCAGTAGAAGCTAGAAGCATCAGACAGAATAACACGAAAGGCGCCATGAGGTCAACTAAAACCTCGGTAATGACTCACCGACTGATGCAATGTTCCCGATAGTATTGGCATCTGAAAGAGCGGTAAATTGGCTGTAAAAAGCATTCAAACCTTAACATACAACCAACGATCCAGGAAAGAAGATTTCTCCATCGAGGAGATGTAAAAGAGTGAGTCCAAAAGTAGAGCTATAGTGCACAGGATTATTCTGTCAGGTCAGGGGATAGGACGTGGTGCAACTTACGCCACCAGAAGTAGGTGCTGCAGAACCGAGCTCTGCCATTGACATCCCAACACAAAGGAGGAAAAGGCTCGCGGTTGCCCACTGGAACGAAATACCGATCAGAATGACTTACAATACCAATGTAGACAAGTCGTACGTACACCCCATACCATTGTGGAAGGACCACCATTCTGGAGTGAGTAGGTGAGAACGGAACTACATGTTGCGGTTGAAGAGGTGAGCCACGTCGATGAATACTGCATAAAGGCTCACGCAATCGATGGAAGCACGCCAATTATGCTGAAGGCAATTCCAAAGACCTGAGGACACGGGTCAGTCGACTGGCAGTGTGGGGAATGAGTCAATACCTCTAGTGGACTGAAGGCCCTCTTAAATTCCTGTTTATAACCAAGCTCTGCCAGGAGCTCCTCGTCCGCTCTTGTAATTTCCTCTTTGTTGGTCATGGTGAAAGGGTGAGTGGAAAAAGATGGAAGGGGGGACTCGGAGGAGATTGATCATTTTGAATGCCACTGGCCAGTGGGCAGTGTCTGCCCGAGAAGTTGGCGGTTAATACTTTCATAAGCAACGTCTTATCGCTTAACGTTTAACGTTCAGTTCGTCAAGTAGTATGACGGAAAAGGAAACTACGATCGATAACACAGCTTGGTCTGTGACGATCACATATGACGCTGCGTACTTGTCGTGTTCATGAAACTGATTACCACACATACGTATATGACATGAACCATCATAAGATATGTATTACAGTACTAGTTACCCGAGCAATGAACATCTCAATAAGTGTTTTAAGATACTTAACAGCTGCGTCACGACGATCCAGAGTATTTCCGATGTTCTCTATCAGAGTGATGAGTAAGTTCCCTGCGTTCGTTGCATCGCACAGGAAAAGCTAGACAGTTGCTGAGGGCTGATCATGAAGCGAAAATCGGACCACAAGTGTCATACGATACTTAACAACAAGCATGCTGTGCAGGGCACAGCCTGGCATAGCGAATCATGCCATCTGTCCCGTTGACAGCGGATGGCACCTTGGGCAGCCGAGAGCCACGGTGTAGTGAGCGTTTCGTTACAACCTTCACCTGGTAACCAGGAAGTTGAGAGATACAAAGCTGAGAAGACCAACTTAGTGCTTTCATACATGAGGGTCCTGTAAGGGTACGGAGTGAATTAGAGGAAACAAAAGACGACGTACGACAACAACTCAACCATGACTAGTGACTACTGGAAGTTTCTTCATATGTACCACGTTCGGGACAGCGAGAGTGAACCAGTCTCCGCTATTAACGAGGACGGGGATGCCCCTAAAACGACAATATTATAGCATAGTTCAAGGCTGGTGAAAGAGAAAACATTCATGAACGCCGTGAACGAGACAGTGCGTTTCTGGGGACCGACGAATATTCCTGGATTGAATAGAAAAGGCTTGAGTCGTCTTTGAAGATGAACCTCAATCGGGGTAGCGCTTGTGTTGGCAACACAAAGACGGGACTGATACCGTGCCCGAGGAAATCAAGTGCAACAAAAGTGCGACGACAAATCCACTAGAGTATTCACGGTGAAGCATTTTTGAAAGGGAAGCGAACCACATCACGATTCACCACGATGTATACGACCACTAGAGGAGGTTCTGGTAAGTAGTAAGTACTTAGACGTGGAGCGTCGACGTGTCATTGGTCATGTGATCGTGGTAAATCACGCGGAAAAAAAGAGTGTTGACGTGTCACTTGCGAGTTTTCTTGTACGTGGCCTTTGGAGAAATAAATATAAAGGCTCTCTTTCCACAAACGTCACCATCTCTCTTCTCCTCTCCTCAACGTCGTCCACAGCGATGACAATTCCACGCCGCCGTCCATCTCGCGCAAAGTCACGCCGCATGGCGTCCTCTCTTTCTCTTGTGCTCTTTGCATTCTTTGCACTCATTTGTCTCTGCCCTGCCGCGTCTGCGCAGGATGCCGGGAAGAAGAGCGAGTATGGAACTGTCATTGGTATCGGTACGCTCATTCATCGCGCCGCTGAAACCACCACATATTTACCAATGACACAGATTTGGGAACCACGTATGTGTCGTTTCTTTCCGGCCTCGCTGCTCACTGACTGGTCATTTACCTTAAAGTTATTCATGTGTTGGGTGAGTGCATCCCTTCATCATATTGTACCTTGTCTCATCTCCTCCCTAGTGTTCAACGGGGTGGTCGTGTGGAAATTATCGCTAATGACCAGGGTCACCGGATAACACCTTCATGGGTTGGATTTACTGAGGACGAACGGCTGTATGTACCCATCGATCCGTTTCTCACGCCGTCCTTATAGTTATTCACAGCATCGGTGACTCTGCCAAGAATGCCTTCCACTCGAACCCACAAAACACTGTCTTCGACGCTAAACGTCTCATTGGTCGTAAAATGGATGACAATGAACTCAAACGGGACATGAAACACTGGCCTTTCAGCGTCATCGACAAGGCTGGGAAACCCGCTATCCAAATTGATTACAAGAGCGAAACTCGTACATTTGTGAATCACTTCCATTATTATACACAGCGTATTAGCTGAGATGGTTCTCCAGACACCCGAAGAAATCAGCGCCATGGTATTGATAAAGATGAAAGAGACTGCAGAGGCGTACCTTGGTGAAAAGGTTACCCATGCCGTTGTCACTGTCCCTGCCTGTGAGTTTGTCCGTTAACGTTTTGGTATTTCGAGTACCAAATGATTGTTTCAGACTTTAACGACGCTCAACGTCAAGCAACCAAGGATGCTGGTACTATTGCGGGTCTCAACGTTCTCCGTATTATCAATGAGCCCACTGCTGCCGCCATCGCCTATGGTCTGAACAAGAAAAGCGGCGAATCCCAGATCATTGTGTACGACCTTGGAGGTGGTACCTTCGATGTATCCCTTCTCTCCATCGATGATGGTGTCTTTGAGGTGCTTGCCACCGCTGGTGACACTCACCTCGGAGGTGAAGATTTCGACAACCGGGTCATTGACTACTTCGTCAAGCTCTACAAGAAAAAGACTGGCACTGATGTTTCTACTAACTTGCGCGCCATGGGCAAGTTGAAGCGTGAAGTTGAAAAGGCTAAGCGGACTTTGTCGAGCCAACAATCGACTCGCATCGAAATCGAGTCCTTCGAGGATGGCAACGACTTCTCTGAGACGCTCACGAGAGCCAAGTTTGAAGAGCTCAACATGGATCTTTTCCGTAAGACCATGAAGCCCGTCGAGCAGGTTCTCAAGGATGCCAATGTCAAGAAGGAAGATGTTGATGAGGTATGTCGCTCGGCATGTTCGACTAGAGTAGTGCTAAGTTAAAGTTTACAGGTTGTGCTTGTCGGTGGTTCCACTCGTATCCCCAAGATCCAGCAACTGTTGAAAGAGTACTTCAATGGCAAGGAACCTTCCAAGGGCATCAACCCTGATGAGGCGGTTGCCTATGGTGCTGCTGTTCAGGGTGGTATCCTTTCTGGTGAGCAGGGCACCGAGGACGTTGTCCTTGTCGATGTGTGCCCTCTTACGCTTGGTATCGAAACCACTGGTGGAGTGTTCACGAAGCTCATTCCACGCAACACTGTCATTCCCACTCGCAAGTCTCAGATGTGAGTTGCTTAGATCTCGGATTATTTGGCAGGTGGACTGATTCATTCTCATAGTTTCTCGACTGCCGCTGACAACCAGCCCACTGTGCTCATCCAAGTGTACGAGGGTGAGCGGGCATTGACCAAGGACAACAACCTTCTTGGCAAGTTCGAGCTCTCTGGTATTCCACCTGCGCCGCGCGGTGTACCTCAAATTGAGGTATCGTTCGAGATTGACGCAAATGGTATCATGAAAGTCGGTGCCGCTGACAAAGGAACGTAAGTATAACTTTCATACTATGGGGTTCGTTTGGTTTGATCTTGTTTTGGTTCAGGGGCAAATCGGAGTCTATCACTATCACAAACGAAAAGGGTCGTCTTTCCAAGGACGATATTGAGCGGATGGTCCGTGAGGCTGAGGAGTTTGCGTCCGAGGATGAGGCGAACCGCAAGCGTATCGAATCGCTGAACTCGCTGTCGTCGTTTGTGTTCGGACTCAAGTCACAACTGGCAGACCAAGCTGGGCTCGGTGGTAAGCTGGAGGATGAGGACAAGAAAACGTTACTCTCTGCGATCAAGGAGGCAACGGAGTGGATTGACGAGAACGGACAGTCTGCAACGACGGACGAGCTGGAGGAGAAGTTGGCCGAGATTCAAAGTGTTGTTTCTCCGATCACGAGCAAGCTGTATGCATCGGCGGGGGCGGATGGTCCTGAGGATGAGGATGAGCCGGTGTTTGACCACGATGAGCTGTGAGGAAGTCGTTATACAAGACTTTGGATTGTCATTATTTTATCTGCTTTACGCACACATGGTCTCGTGAGATGAACGCGCAGAATAAATTAGAAAGAGTTTATTTGATGATTTGCCGGGGAGTGATAGAGTTTAAAGTAGTTGATGGATCAGGCGGTACTTGTAATAAAAATGTAGCCGTGAAGAGAGAGCAACGAAGACGAGGAAGGATGACCTTTACATGTAGAATATACATGGAAGCAAGAGACCGATGCGACAAGTGAAACCAAGGCAAAGGGATCTAGGCGTGTACAAGTGAGAGCAAGGTATTACAAAAGACACGTATGTATCATGCTAGCAAAACGTACGAGTAGTGTACACATGCGTGTATGAGCAATGCGTGGGTATATGGGCATTAATCGTCGTCGTCGTCGTCGTCATCGATGCGGTATGCTGGGAGTGGAGCGCGTATGGGGCGATATCTGGGGCGTGGGGAAGACTGGTCTGGGTCTGGAGGGACGGTGAGGACGAGACGGAAGGCGTCCTTTCCGTTGAGGTAGAAACGGTAGAGACGTTTCTCGCGAATAAACCCGAGGGATTCGTAGAGGGAGAGTGCGGGTATGTTGTCGAACTCGGTTTCGAGGACGACCTGGCGGGGACGAGTGAGGAGTCACTGGGATGGGACGGGACGGGAGACATACCTCTGTGACGCCGTCCTGCTTCATGACGTCGATGGAGCGTCGGACGAGGGTACTCGCTGTATGGATAGTGTCACGTGAGCACAATGAGGTCGTGGAGGACGACGTTCTGACCTACGCCGCGTTTGCGCCAGTTCTTGTTGACGCTCAGCATGGCGATGTAGCCTCTGTTGGAGGCGTGCTTGTGCATGCTCTGCTTGCACACGATCACGCCTATCGGGTCCGGCGAGTCGGCCGGTATGGCCTGGATGCACCCAGCGGTCAGCCTAGAGCGGGATAAGAGACGAGGAACGCACGAGGAATGCGAGCTGTGGCCTGGGGACGAATGGGTGAGCGTGGGCGAGGAGCCACTTGGGTCGGGTTGGACGTACCACTGGTGTAGAAAGTAGCGATAAGTGTAGATCACATACGGTTCGCTGAGCTCCGTCTGCACGAGGGCCATGATATGCGGCAGATCCGACTCGCCTGTGTACTGCCTGTATTGAATCGCGTCCGCCATCGTGGTGCACGACGAGCGCACGCGAACAAGGATCATATCCAGGTATCCACTTTTGGAAGTATATTCCCATAAGCATAACAAGGGGGGACCAAAGAAACTTTCCGAGCGCGACGTCGACGACCACGATGGAGTCCATCGCCACCCTCCGCTCCGTCCTCGCGACGACGCTCACAGCGCGTGGAAACGCCGAGCAGGACCTCTTCGACGACCTCATCCTCAACAAAGCCCGTCTCCGCGACCTCTTGGACGTCGGCCAACCGTCGCCCCAGGAACAACGCGAACTCCAGTCCGGTGCGTGTCCTTGTCTTCCGCCGCGCACACCGCTCACACCCGTGCAGGAAAGATCACTCTCAACGGCAAGTCGCTCGCCGTCAACGCAGACTTTGCCCAACAGGCCATCTTCCTCGCACAGCAGCTCAAATGCTCCGAAAAGTACATCGCCAGCATACTCGATGCCGTCATGGCCGTCAACCCCAACGTTGGCGTCGTCAATTCGATCGAGGCGACCGTCGCAGAGTTCCATCAGCGACGCCGCCATCTCGTCGACTGCCTCCGCTACCTCTTCGAGGCTGCGGAGCTGGCACAGCTGCCCGACGCACCCAGGCTATTTCTCCGGCTCGAGGCGTTTGTGAGGCAAGAGCTTGTCCCTGCTGCAAAGTCGGCCGGTTCGGACGCCTCCCTCGCGTCGCGTATATTCAAAGAGATCGACACCCTCGGGACTGCCGTCTCACAGGCCCAAACAGCCAGACAAAACGCGCAGAGCAACACCATCCCACCCTCTGGTCCTGGTCCTGGTGCGTACGTCCAATGCCCGTCGTTCGACTGACTCATGGCCCTCCCAGGCTCCCATCCATCTCTCGGTTACGACATTCTAAATGCCCGCTACGACTCTCTCAAGTACGAGCGACGGTACCTGGCCGTGGTATACTACCAGATTGCTCGCTTGGGCTACTTTTCCCCAAGCGAGGTACAAAAGTCGATCGATTGGCTCGCCGCCAATCCAAACGACACGATGACGTTTTACATTCTTGCCGCTACCCTTGCCGCATTCGACCCTGCGGACCCTCACACCTTCCCCGGCAAAGTTCGCAAAAATCTCGCCACCGACAAGGGCACCATCGCATACATGCAACGCCAGCTCGCCCCTACCACCAACTGGAAAGAGCAAGGCTTGAAGGCGACTGTCCTGCTCAAGTGGACGCTTTTCATGACGGAGACCAGATATCGGGACCCCACGTTGGAGAACCAACAAGGCTTCAAGACGGAAGAGCTCGAATCTCAGATTTGGAGTGCCGTCCAGGGTGATGCCTTTACATACCTCGCTACCGCGCTCATTCAGTTCCGCAAACGCACGCACACGTCACCTATAAGCTCTTTTGCGCAGTTTGTCCAACTCGTCCCTGAGCAGCAGGACCAACAACAAAAGGAACCCCTCGCTGACGAATTCAAGCTTCCCATACTCAATACGTGCGATGTACTCATCCGGTCTCTGCTCACCTATGCTAGCTCTGAGCTGCGCAAGATCAAGCAGAGGCAAGAAGACGTGCTGGCGAGCGTTCGGACGGATCGATCGAGGATGTTTAGGTCTGCCGCCTCTGCCAGCGGTGAAAACGAGGGTCAACCTGCGCCACGGAACGATGTTGCCATGCTATACTCCCTCATTGGCGTCCTTTACACATCCCTTCCGCCCGAGCGTGCCCTACAGTTTTGGGGTGCAACACCAGTTGGCGAAACGCGCGGTCTGTCGTACATGGAGATCACGGAAATGTCAACGGGAAAATTACCCTCGTTTTTGCAATGGGCCGTGTGGTCTACGCAAGTCCGAGATGAGAACATGACCATGGCGTTGTACGACATGCTCTCAGGTCTCGCCAAGGGCCAGCAATGTAGCGAGCTCGCATACAACTTTCTCGCTCGAGGCGGCGGGGAGGTAATACCCGGCAGCAGTCTACCTAGTTCTGCCAGTTCTTACAACGCCGGCCCGTCGATATCGTGGTCTACGATCTTTGCCCTTCTCGAGTCCTGGTCTTCCCCTGCTCCGAGTCCCCGCACAAACCAGCCTCCTCAGCATTCCCTCGCCGCATCTTTTGGTGGATTTGGTTCTCTTGCCGTGTCACAACCGCCTCATCCACCTAATCAGCAACAACCCCAGCATGTTCCCATCGGACCCAAGGACGTACTTCTCGCACAATCATTTCTCCGCCTTCTCTGTACCGTGGCGACGAGCTCCGTCGCTGTACGTCTTGCCATTTCGTCCAACACCCAATTCCGCGCCATTCCAACTCTCGTGTCACTCGTTCCTCTAGGCATCCCTCTTGAACTCAAAGGGGCCATCTTTGACGCTCTCGCCGCATTTTGCGAACCTGGGGCGGGTGTTGCGGGAGTAGACATTTGCAAGAGCGTGTGGATGCTCATGGAGAGGGTCGAGGTGATCAACGTTCGTGCGCCAGTATCCGGGCGGCCCGCCGGCGCAGGTGTCGTACTACCACCTGTGAAAGGGGTCGAGGTAGAGTTGGACGAAGTGGAAGCGGTATACAAGCTTTATCCTGCGACCATCCCGTTTCTGAATTTGCTGGCCACGCTGTTGCATACGCCAAAGAGGCTGTCCCCGCGAAGTTTACTGGCGGATGCCGAGCCCCTCAATACGATCCCCGAATCCCTGGGTCAGCCCTACCGTCTACCCGGTATCGGTCCCTACGCCAGCTTCGTGGTCGATAACGTATTTGCCGGACTGCCTCGCCGGGAATATGCACGACACTCGGAGAGATGGCGGATGAACGATCTCTGTCTCAAGTTCGTCGAACGTGCCCTGGCAGGCTGGGAAATAGAAAACCTCGTCAGGGCAAGTGAAGATGGAGTTTTGAAACGAGAGACCGTGATCCCTTTGCTCATACATCCCGGCTTCGAAGTGCTCACCCGCCTGCTGACGGCTTCCCCGCTCCAATCCACCATCCTTTCATACATCGTTGACGGTATCGAAGGGTTTGAGCGCGAGCTCCCCTCGGAAGAGCCCTACTTTTTGCTGACGATCATTCGCGTCCTTCGAATCATTCACCGCGTTCTCGAGATTCAAGACGTTTTCCTCGATGTGTTGGTTCCCATCCTTTCCGAGTTCGACAGCGCGCCATTCGTAGGGAGTGTCCATTCGAGGTCGTTTTACACGCGATTCGACCAGGCGCTGACGTACGGGACCAAGTATATCCCTGCGATCGCGGCGTATGTCGTGTATCCGGCATATCCGGAGCTTGTCCTCCTCTCGGTCAAGGTCATCTCTCAACTATCTTGCTCGACGTCGGTCACGAACCTGCTCACGCTCATCGAGCGTAGTCCCGATTCTGAACGGATCCTCAACGGTTTCAGGCAGCTGCTTGACGTTGAGTCCCTCGACGACATTGAATCGGCTGAAACGACCGCAGAGTATATTACAGGAGCGGGTGCCGCAGATCGAGAAACCCAAGAACCGCTGGATCAAGCGATTCGGATCGCGATCCTCGACCTCCTCATCCGAAATACTGACCGTGAAACGACGTACCCCAACATCGGCCATTTCTTATTGTTTGGCGTTGCAGAAAACGAGCACCAGATCCAAGACCCGCTTGCCTTTGGCGCGCGCCGGACGTGCGTGCATGTCGTCCTCGATCTCGTCAATGTCGGTGTGCCACGGGTGAAAACCAAGGGCAAGGATGGGGAACGACAGCGCAAGGCAGTGGTCCACGCAGAGCCGCTCTTCAATGTTCTCCCGGCGCTGAGCGGCCGGTGCTATCGTATCATTTACCAGCTTTGCGTGCATCCTCGCACATCAGATGCGACTATGCGGTATCTGCACACAAGGGAAGACTTTTTTGCACGCCATCTCGCGGCGATTCCGTCAAAGGTGCCGCAAGCGTCGCAGGAACCGTTCATTGAGGTCATGTACCACGACGGATCGCGTGTGCTGACGAGCGTGTCGACGCTCCGTGCGTTCATCAACTTGCGGTCTCGGATATTGGACCTCGCTGCCTTGGATCTCCACGTATTGACGAACAAGGGTCACCACAAGGGCGTGTTGGAGATTTTGCAGATCCTATTTGGGACGGAACAGGAGGATATGGGCGAGTTTGACTGGGAGGATGGGATGGGGATGCAGTTGCAGCCGTTTAGGGAAATGGGTCAGTCTCATTTGCGTGTCATCGAATTCGTCGAGTCGTTGAGTTTCGACTGGTCGGACTCACTCGCCACCATCCCTGTCGACCTCGAGTATCTGGGTTCGCTCAACCTGCACTCGTGTGTCCGCGTGGATGCGACGGGATGCGAAGTGGTCGATCAATCGGCGCTGTTGTCACTTCTTACCTCTGCTTGCCGGACGCTGCATTCCCAAGGTCGCATCACAACGACTGCTCAAGCAGAGAAACTTAACGCGGAAACGACATACATCTTGGAGAGTTGCGCGATCGAGAATCACAGAAGGGAAGTTGCGTTCGCGGTCGCTACTGGCTACGAGGCATGGCGTCGACTGCTCGACATGACGCTCACCAAGTGCTTCAATCGACTCCCGCACGACAGACGGGAAAATATGCTCTTTGACCTGCTTCACGTCCTTCCTGGCATCGTGCGCTCCGACGTTCAAGAGGCAACAGCGGTGTTACTCTCCGAGGCCATTCTGTCGACCATCACGAAACTCCGCGAGGACCGACGTCATCAGATCATGCTTCAGTCCGCTGGGGGTGATATTGAAGCTGGCGCACTGCCCACGGAACGGCTTTATGCGCTCGTTCGGAGTTTGCTCGAGTGTATACTGGACAGCAACCGTTCGGAATTGGTCCGCGGGAACTTGTATGCGTGCTTGACCAACTATTTGCATCTCGTCTCTGCCGACGACGGGCGACGGGATATGGAGGCGGTCGTGGACACCTTTGGGAAGCGGTCGATCGCGCTATCGGTGTCTGCGCTCTCAAAAGACGACCTCTCCCTCATGGAGAGCCAAGGAGGGTCTGCTCGATCGACGCCCACGCCGGGTGTTCCGAGCCAACACACGTCCGCGTTGGAAGCGGGCACGCTTTCTGTGATGAAGAACGTGATGGAACGATTGGTGAGCACGATTTCGCGCGACGCGATCGATGGGACGGAGGTGTGGAGAACAGTCGCGTTCATGCTCCTCGATTCGCTTGCGCACCTTTGTCGGGCGGACAAGTCGCGCACGCTGCTATCTTCCTTGGCGAGGCACGGCGTGCTGTCCAACTTTGTGAGGGGGCTGAAAGAGGCGGAAACGCACTTGCAGTATGTGCTCAAACCTGATCCGGGTACATTCATTTTGGTCCTCGTTGTATGTTTGCCTTTTTGACAAAGTTCGTCAGACGACTTGAATCCGCTGTATGTGTACGAAGCCAAGATGTCGCTGTTTACCCGCATGGCAGAGACAAGACCGGGTGCCGAACGGTTGCTCGAGGCACAGATTCTCCCCATCTTGTGTCAGTGCGAGTATCTGGACACACGGCCCGAAGAGGACCAGTCTTTTATGGGCATGTATTGGTGATGCCCTCCTTGATGTGGCGTCTGGGCTGACGTGACCGTAGACCAGGACTCGTTTTTGCCTTCTGCGATCCAACGATACCATCAGCTGTTCATGCCAGCACTGCAGCTCGTCGTGGCTATGTTAGCTTCGTTGGGTATGAAACACACGACAGCCAACAATCAGGTATGTGGAACTTACTGGTTCGATGTTCTGTGTGTGCTCATGTCTCCATTCTTATTACAGGCCCTCGAATTTTTATCGAGTCACCGAGATACGATCGTGATCATGCTCAAAAATGACAGTGAAGAAGTGGCGCTATCGTACATTGAAGAGATTCACCTGCTCGTGTCCCTCAGCGGCGGTCTCCTCCCTCTTGTACCTAAATCGGAGTTGGCAAGTTCCGATTTGCATCGTTTTATTACCAGCTATAACTGACCGTCGATTCAGCTGACGATGAACACTGGGTTTGGTGGGATACATGGTGCCATTCTGGGACTCGCTGCGCGGTGTCTCGGCAATGGTCGATGGAGCCAATCTGTGCGGCCGCTGACAGACAATGAGATTGCGCTGGCGAGCGTGTTTGCGCCAGGACACCAATCTGAGACCAAGTTTGATGTTCAAGTCCGACGACAAGAGCTCCTGCTTCGGAAAGCAGTCATCGAGTACCTAGGGGCCGCTAGCGACTTTACGGAGCCGGAGATTACGCTGGTTCTTTCCCCCGTGTTGTCGGTCCCTCGGCATGATGAGCGGTCGCCTCGCGTGATTGGTGTGTATTTGTTTCGGCGTTGGTTTGGGCGTTGTCATTGAGCTGGGGCTTTTTTTTCAGCTACGATTCCCACCGTCGGGGACGCGATTGAAGCTCTGAACGGTCTATGCGATGATCTCGCTGCCATGTTGAAGCAGATCGCCGACCTCTCTGCCGAATTGTCCTCGCGCGATCATATTCTTGTGGACAATATTCAAGAGGTAAGTCATCACTTGCGTGCACGTCGTACACGTCTGAATGTGGGTCTGTAGGTCGTCAGCATCTCGGACCCGGCGTTCTTGCAGGACCTCGACATGGCACAAAAGCGGTCGCTGATCCACCAAGCGTATCAACGACTCAAGACGGAGTTTCAAGACGAAGTCAAGACGGTGCTCGGTACGACAGAGATGTTGCTGCTGCTGCTCTGGCGGCATTTAGCGAGTTATGCCGAGACGGACCCGTCGCGTCCGGCTGTTGTGGCGTCTGCGAGTATGAGAACGTCGATGCGGCTACTGCCTGCGGTGGATGCGGGGTCGTTCAAGGACGAGGCAGCCAAGCGACTCGTGGGTGCGTTGACGCGAATATCTGGTCTCGATCTCGTGCGTGTTTTTATTGTGTTTGCGTTGAACGAGGTTCTCACACGACGACGACGACAGAGCATGGAGACGATTGGACGTGACTGGCAGTCATATCAGGGGTATATCGAGATCATGTCTCGGAGGTTGAGGGATACGGTTGGGTTGCATGATTCGCTGGGGGGTTGAGTCGCTGTGCATCTACTTTTGAATAGAGGTTAAAACGTTACATGATTTCAAAACGTTGCATGCATTTATGGACATTTGTGCGATGTGACGGTACAAGCAATTGACAGTGTGGCCTACTCAACCGTCCTCGTATCACGAAGTTGGGATTGTAAGGAAGCAACCTGTTCCTTCAACTTGGTGATCTTGACGTGGTTAAAGTCAGCAAGAACGTCAAGGGTGTAGTTAAAGACATCAGCTTCTCCTAGCATTTTTACACACATAAAAGCTGACTGCTTTGTTTCCTTGCTGGGGCCCCGGATGTTGGACCTTTTGTGGCGGTACCGATCAACCGCGTGAAATGCAACGGCAGCATATGTGTAACAGTTATACCTACGATAATCAGAACAATACCAACACAAAGGGTAAAACTTACCTGTCTGCAGTATAATCACGTCCAAGTCTCTTTGATGTGCAATGGAGCAGGTGGATGATGTCAGCGAGTAGCGGAAGAGAAACTCGAAGGTCCTCGGTTCGCCTCCACTTGATGGTATCCAAGATGGCTCCATCGTGTACTGAGTCTGCCTTGCACAAGACTTTGATGCTGTCGATTGCTTTACCATCTGTTTTGCGTTGCTTGTTCGGCTCATGGAGGATGTCACGGCAACTGCGTAGAACAAACATGTTCCTCGAAGGAAATGAGCAAATGAAAGACAAGTAAAAGTACACTCACATAGTGTCTATATTGCATACCCTAATCCATAGAGCTTCGTGCTGGTACGACCTGGATCCACCCCTGGTCCAGATAAGCTCCTCGACAACAAGGTGATCCATAGGTTGGGGGTTATTGAAGAAAGCTTCCCAGTCACATGTCTCTGATTCGATTGTTTCCTCTGGTGGGTCCCGAGCAAAGATCTCCCGAACGCTAAACCGTGGCAGGAGAGGACCGGAAAAGTCAACGAGGTGGTGAGCACTCGCTGCATCTGTTTGCCGGTCCCGATGGGGACGAAAGAGCTAAAAAGATTCATGTGATGATTACATGGTTTTACAAACGACCTACCGTGTTCAGGGACATTGGTAGGGTTAGGGATGTCAGTAAGAGGGACCGCTGGTACATGTTTAGGGGCTGGGCGAATGTCCCCTCAAGTGCTATGTTGGATTGGGGGGGTTGGTATGGGGGAGGGGGGGGAGGGTAGGGTGGTGGAGGGGGAGAAGGTGGGGGGGGAGGTTGGGCTAGCTCACAGGTGGCAAATAGAGAGT
>JBBPTB010000461.1:0-20111 GCA_038093875.1 Boletus tylopilopsis | reverse complement strand
AATGCTCAGCCATTGGGCGTACACGGCTGGACGGAGGGTCAAGAACGGTGCTCTGCAGCAAAGAGGAAACTAGCTTATAGTACAAGAGATCCACTGTCCGGGTAAGTGAGGATCAGCGAGCGTAGTGACAGTGGATCAGGGAACGTATCGTAGCCGCGATGGGAACTCCCATCCGTCAGGCGGTCATGGGTTGCCAATGGCAACCGGTTGTCATACCAAGTCATGCCCCAGATCTAGGCATCGGGGGTGGTCGTGTTGCGAGGGCTAGGGTCCATGGTTACCCCTAGGGCCGAGGGTGTCTGAGGTTGCCCCTCTGGGTGTCGTCGCAAGTGTCGAGGGAACAAGGGTTACCCCTCAAGAGTCACAGTTTAGTGTCATGGCGGACGTTGGTAGTTTACCGTCATTCCGGACGTGGAGGGAAAGGCTGAGGGAACAATGGTTACCCCTCAGGGGCTATCAGAGGACGATGGTGGGTCAGTGGTGTACTCCTAGACAATGAGTACTGCGTGAGCGAGCATACGAGCTCCTCAGGGCGGAAGGCGTCTGCTAGGCCTTCAGGATAAGGGCGTGTCCCATCCGTCAAGGGCAAGGAAAAATGAACGAGGGTCTGGCATATCTGGTCCGGCAACCAGGGAAAACCGTAACAATCATCATCAAAACCTTGGTGTAATGGGTGGGTACACATATTATTAAGCAGACTCCAGCTACAATCATAACCACATACATTAAAACTAACAGCAATTACTGGAAACCATGGCCACAGGGGTAGTGACATGGAATGGCAAATGTACATAAGGCATCAAGTAAATTGTCCACATTGATTTCAGGCCCATGGTGGAGCTCTTCTGAAGAGTCACCAGTTAACATAAGGACACAGAAACAAAGATAGGTGACAAGAGTGTTGAAATGCAATCAATGGAGTTGTGATTGGTGGTAAAATGTGACAATGAGTGGCTGCTGTAAGATAATTAGTGCAAGTGTCCAAAGAAATTTGATGTACTAGTACTCACCGAGATATCCACCCTGCTGTAGAGGGATGGCATGGTCACAGACAAAACACGAATGACAGTGTGGTGGGTCAGGGAATGAATGAGGAGCCAGGGGTGACCCTGGATCTTGGAGGCTACTAGGATAACCTCGGCAGGCTCAACAGCCCCAAAGGTCACCCCAGTTGAGCCCCATGTGCGAGAAACACCAGCATTGGTGAGTGCAAAGAGTGGGTTCACACTTAAAACAATCATAAGTGATTACACATGTCCTGAATGGGGCGAATGACTTACACTTCAAGAATATTCATTGTCAGGGGTGCGATTAGGTAGCTAGACATTCATAAGGGAGGGTGAAGGCAAGGGCAAGGGCAGGAGCTTGGGATGGGGAGCTTGGGCAATGAGGACTGATTAAATAGATGTGTTGTCCTTTGTCCCTTCATGTCTCTTTGAGCTTCATCCAACGATGATGACATTGACAATGTCATCATCAAAGGGAGAGACAACAAGGATGGATCTATTGATGTGACTCACCAAGAGGGTCAGTACTTATTAGTTGGAGCACTTACCAGATAGAGAGAAAACCATCGCAATCAGCACAAGCACAAGCAATGACCAGTGATGACAAGTGATGACAAGTGAAAGGATGAAATGCACTGGTCACATGAGCGCCAGCACGGCTGAGCAAATGGATAATGAAATTGGAATGTGCCACTGCAATAACTATCAAGCATATCTAAACAGAAAAAAAAAGTTGGGCACAGAGTGAGAAATACACAATGCAAGTAAAATCTTAAAAAATGAGTGCAACGCATTGGCAAGCGATTATCAATGCAATGGTAAATTTCATAACTCGAAAACTTGGATATCATTGTTGCTCAACCTTCAAAAATTGTCAAGCCTACCAGGGGGTGGGAATATTTCACCGAGTTTAAATTTCTATGCTGATTTGCACAAATGACACTACCTTATGATACTTAAACTTAGGCATACGAATGCGCTTGGATGATGAACATTGTAGAATTAATATTTCATGGGCAAATAAGCTATCTACATAATTAAAAACTCACTCAGTAATAATCCCTCTGCTTTTTGTGGTGGAACTTAAGATTGATCTCGCCTTCTTGCATGGCTTATTTCTGCTTACAACATAACCATTCTATCACGTGCCTGCCAGCAATGCGACCGCTCTTGGGCCTTTTTTGCGTCCAGTGTGATGGGGGTGGGCGAAGCCCACCCACAGTGCGTGACGCTTATATAAGCCACAATCCCCTATTGGTACAAAACATGATGGCACAATCTTGCCCAGGCTTAATGAGCAATGTAATGACTGGTGGTGCCACAGGAAAAATTGACAGGAATGAAGTAATAAACAGTTTATACAAAATGAATTTTTGATGTACTCAGATATAGTTGAAATACATGATGTTTGAGCATAAGAAAACATAGAAGAAGACCCAGACATCAAAAATGAGTCTGGACAAACTGGTCAATGAATCAATAGAAACATTTTTTCTGCATGAAGCAAAGCACAGAAAGCTCTGGTTCACCCCTGGCTAGGTCAGTGATTTTGTGACCCCTACGTACCATGAATCCACACTTGTGTCCAATGTGAACATTTTTCATCCCAGCATCATGTACTTCATCTCCTGGTCTGAAAATCTTTATTCTAATTCATATCTCATTACTAGCCATAGAAGACACTCTTTTAATACAACAAACACATCATAGTACACAGTACCATCATGATAACCACAATGTGCAACAGTTTTGGACCGAAGAGGGGTTTTTCGCTTATATAAGCATCACGGGCTTCGCCCACCCCCATGACCAACATGAGTTCTCTCCAACGCGACCAACTGAACAGATTATGTTCCACCCCAGAAACATTCGAAAAAGCCCAGTCAATTCTTCGTCTCGCCAACGCAAAGACGCGTCCAGGCTCTGGTTTTTCAGTCAAAAACCCCATCGCGATCCCAGCCGTATGCGCCTACATCGCGTCCGAACAGTATGCATCTTCTTGTCGTTGGCACAAGCTTGTCGAAACCCCTTATTGCACAGATTGAACACGGGCGAAGTTTCGCTCCAGGCTGCAATGTCTGCAGCGTGCGTATCGAAAGCTGAATTCTCTGACATCCTCAAAAAAGTACGCGGTGCGCTCGGCTCTGAACAAGACAACATCGTCGCAAATGCCACGTACGAGAGCCTTGTCGACGCGTGCCACATCCAGTCGAGAGACCACGCCATCGCCTGCATGGAGGATACCGAGGCTGCGCTTCCGCAGTTCGGCGTCCTCAAGGACAAGTACGGCGGCACCGTCGTGTCGTGTGCCATCTTTTATTGGGTATGCCAATTGATGGAGGTAACATGTTTTCGTTCGATGTTCAGCTCCAAGGGCTTAACTATGATGTACAGGAGCCTTCCGTACAACAGCGCTCGCTCTGTCAAGCCTATTCGATTCCTCTCAAGACGTTGAAAGCCGTCGTGACGATCCTCGACACGCGATGCGACGGCATCGCAGACCAAATAAAGTCGCATCTCAAGTCTCCGATGAGATCCCCTTCGAGACCTCACCCAACGACGAGGAGTACCGCAGTTCAAGCGATGTCGCCTTCGAAGAAGCGTGTGCACCATCATGCCACCTTTCCGGAAACACCAACCAAGAGACGCAGAGTCGAATCTATGTTTCCCGCCAAGACTGGGACGAACGTTTCTCCAGCTAAGCGTTCTTCGGCAGCTGTTACAGCTGCCTTCCATGCTGCCCTCAAAGGTAGTCCAACCAAGCTGACTTCCCAAGAAAGCGACTCGCCCGTCGCCGGTCCATCAACGCCCCGTCATCCTCGCCATGTCCAGGTGGTGGAAGCCGCAGCTACGCCGGTAAAAGCCGGCTCGCAAGCAACGCCGTCCCGTTCACGAGGGCAGGTGTCACCAACTCATCCGTCCGTCCGGCGCCGCTTTCGACCCGTCTTTTTGGACCAGCAGCAATGGTGCGCTCGGGATCCCAAGATGGAAAAGATGTGGGCTACTGCAGAGGCCTTTCGGGATAGGATGGTGGAGTCGCATGGTCATCCATTTGAAGGCTTTGTTAGATGAGGACAGGTTGCTAGGAGCAGAAATGAACAAATGTGACAGGTTTAAAGGGAGATTTGACGTTGCAAAACTCATGTTGTACTAGTGGTCAATACCATCAAGTGCACCCTGCATTATCCACGTCTTCTAACTTACATACATTCAGAAAACCTCCCACATCCCCAAACCATCTCTCAATGGATCCAGCACTCGAGGTGAGAAGAAAAGACAGCTCTCACAAAAAAAGAGCAACTCATCACGACGTACATACCACTAATCTCTTGAAAGATCTGTCACAAATCACCATGGTCTTGCCCATGGCGACTGCTGTACTCCAGTCTCCCTGAGCACTGTCTCAAATTCTTCCGCACGGGTGTTGGTCGATTCCAAGTGGTGTCCGGTTCCTCCAATGCGTGCGCCACACTCTGGGCATCTCGACGCCTGCATCGCCCCGCCGCACTGCATCGACGTCAGCATATTCGTTGTCCTGGTCTCTCTATGCACGTACCTCAGTGATCACAAAGGTGTGACCATTCGGGCAATTGTAAAAATGCCCCGCATGCGCTGTTCATCGACTTTGTCAGCCCGTGTTCCAACAAGAGCAGACACGCGAAAAGAAAGAGTGGGGAACGTTGACCGCTCACCAAATTTGAACGCCTTGACGATGGCGATACGTTCCTGAAGCGAGACGGGGTCATAAAACGTGTCCATGCGGATCGACCGTTCAATCTTTGCCCACTCGTCCACGATGTCCCGTGCAACGCTGATGAAATTTGTCTGCAGCCACTTCATCTCCTCCGTGCCCGACTTTTTCGCCCGATGCGCTGAAACCGTCTCCCTGACCTGCGCGCCCGCCTCCTGAAGGAGAGTCGATGCACGCCCCGCCAGTGCGTCCCTCTGGTCCCGTTCCTTGAACCGACCTGCCAATTTACACATCTTCATATCAAATCGGAATTCCTCGAGCGAAATCCGCATTTGATACAGAGCTGTTTTCGAGATTTGACGATGAGATTCGGAGTCTTTGGCGACGTCGAAGGCAACGTCAGCATCTCGTGAACAGCTCTCGAACAAAAATCCGACATAGGTGGCCCACGCCAATTGCTGGGTCGTGTTAACGTTGCCGGTGGTACGTTCTGCGATCGCATCGATCCAAGCCACAACCATGTCTGTCAAGATGAGTCTGATGTGCAGGGTCAGCCAGATCGCTTCGACTAAAAACCTCCTGTCAGCGAGCGGACGCGGTTGTCCAATCTGGATTTTGGCAATACGCATCGCGTGGGTCATGGGATCTCTTGGCGAGGTGGTGACATCTTGGAGGGCCGCGTTGAGTTCGGCCTCGTGCAGATACGAAAAGGCTGCTTCCCATGCTTCCGTGTGCGCAGAGCGCGTCTCGGCCACTTGTACAGCACCACGATAAGCAACCATGAGTTCGTTCATCGCCCTGCGCCAAGCGAAAATCACCGTGCTATCGATGGCGTGTATCTTTGAGTCTCCAGGGTTGATTTCCCGTTCTGAAATCGGCGCCTTCTTTGTTGAATTCAGGATTTTGGTTCGCTCCCTGGTCTGAGCCATTCGCTTCTTATCCTTCGTCTCGTCCTTGAACTTGAGGTCGATGGTGGCCGCATCGCGCAGCAATTGTGCCTTTTTGGAGTCAACGGACAGAGACTCGAGAGTTGTCTGGGCTTTTCCGAGCGATAGCGACATTTGAGCGGCGACGTTGCGCTCCAAAATATCCAAGTTTGCCCTTTTGAAGACACGACCATAGCGCGGTGCGGTGATTTCCGAACGACAGGTCGGACAAGTAGGAGGTCGCGTAAACCCGTTAGGAGACGACAGACCCAACCATTTCCCGTCCGCTCTGCCACTATAAAAGTCGTTCATGGTGCAGTGCCCATCGAGCGTCTCGACCGTAAACGTGTGACGACAGGCTGGGATGGTGATCACCATCTCGTCTAGCGTTTCCAGATCGGGATCAACCTCCGCCAATGGACGTTGCATGACAAAGTCGGCGATCTGTGCCTGTTGTTCTTCGGAAGCACACACGGGGCAGACTTGAACGCCACAATCTTCCCCGCACACTAAAGGAAAATGAGCTGCAAGACTCGGGAACGATGTCGAGCATCTCACCCGAGGGGCAGCGATGGCCACACGAGAGAATCATTTCACACCGTCTGTCGCAAGGAAGCCGGGTGCAAACCTACCAACCACCAAGTGAGATTAGAGAATGTAATTCTGAGGTGCCACCACTCACAGAACCACACGGAACGGGACAAGCATAGTGTGGACATGCCCTGCAGCTGTGCGTCAAGTACCAATTACGACAAGCCAGGACAACGACCTACCACGTGCACGGTTGCTTGCACGGCGCACACGGAACCGAACACGGTTGTCTGCACTGTGCGTGAGCGCAAACCTGCCTACATCTATGATCACAGCGTGTCGTATGCTCGTGTTGCTCCGAGCACGGCTCTTGACAAGGATGCTCGCAGTAGAGACGCTTCTGACACGGGTGCAACGCGTGTTTCATCCTCTTAATGATGCCACCCTCCGTCGCCGTGTCGTTGAGTGATTGACAGGCGCTGCACGCCGCGTTACACCTCTTGCCGCAGCATACCATCAATTCTTCGCATCGCGCCATACATCCGTAGTCTTCCGGGTCTTGAGAACAAGGCATCTTGGCGAGATGCTCGCAGTCAGGTAGTGACTTCTCGACCTCTTCGTTGCAACGAACGCTTTCGAGATCATCAAGCTGGTAGCTAAACGTCGCGTAGTCAGCCGAACGAAACCATAGGAACAACGTCCCATTCTGCGTACCATGGAACTGAAGCTTTGAAGTGTCCACACGGTAGGCGGACATGTGGAACTGGGAAAAGACAATCGCCGCATGGCGTGTGGCAATCTTTTTTACACGGGTGGTCCCTGCGACAAAGCCTTCGGCATGGTTTAGTACAAATGACAGCAACGTGGTTAGGGTCGTCGCAGTGGCACTGAATGTTGGGTCAGTTGAGTGAACTTGGGCAGACGAATTCATACCTTGAATGGACACAGATGTCCACACCTGAGAAGTGTATCGCATTGCTCCATGCAACCGCCTGTAACCATAGTCAGCTACGATATTCATGAGCGGAAACTTACTGCGACACTTACCGTCGGGGGCGATGCGGGTAAGCTGGCCGGGGGATTTGACGTATTCTACCTTGTCTGGATGCCTATGACAAACCACAGGTAAAGCTGGACCCAAGGCATCCTGCGCATCCAGTTCCTCAATGATGGAACGCCACATCCTGCTTTTGCTCGACAAATTCTCGGCGTTTCCGAATATATACAGACCCTCGCGAGCGCGGGATAATGCCACTAAACGAAGAATTGAGTGAGCGAGCGAGAATACAGGGGCCTGAAACAACAAACCGTTGGTACGGTTCTCAGACTTGAAGGCAGCATGACCCAGTCAGTTAATGATTCAGATTACATGGTCACCGTTACGCACCTTGAGGAAGCCGATGTTAACTCTAGTGTGCTGGGATATTGTTTGCATCTCCAAATCATCGTCATCGCCGCCCGCGTTCCGAACCAACGAAAGAATAACGATCTTCACTACAGTTAGCGACGAAGAAGCGCGTTCGAGAGCGCATGAATGTTGCCCACCTTTCCTTCCTCTCCTTGATAATTGTCCACAGTCCGTAACCTCACCTGTAAGCGTCGACATTGTTAGACACGGTGGATCAATTATAGACAAACGACATACGCGACTCGTCACCTTGACGCGCTGAACGGATTCACCGAATGGAGCGTCTCCAGCGTCCGACTGGTCGCCCTCACGGTCATCGAGCGCAGCTTGATCCCGTTCGTCGATCACAACTGCAACTTCGCTACCCAACGCATCTCTGAGTTTGGCGAGTTGGCCAAGGTAAGCACACAAGACAACGATGTCGCCCTCTTCAGAATAGCACCCTTGTCTACAAACTGAGTACGAGCAGTGCCAAGATGACCACAAGCAACCTACCGGAGTAGATAGAGCACGAGGTCTCGGATCATCTGGACCTAGAATTCCGCGAACAAGTCCAATTTCGTCGTCCAATAAATGATCGGTATCCTCACCTCGTACATATTGTATCTGCTCGCAGTATCATCCATCCCGCCATTCTCCTTGTGGTTGTGGGTGACAAAGAACAGGTTGTTCAGCATGCCGCGAACGTCGGGGTACCCTTTGACCAAATCATGGTCTTGTAATCCCTCATACAACGTGTTCCTGTCCTACGATAAGCGACTCGACGACCCTAATTAGGCTTTGGATACATACCGTATCAGACTCGATATCATCGGACGCATCCGTCGCTGAACATCGATTCGGGCCATGGGCAGACCAGACCTCGACAGGCGCTCCATGAGCGACATGTCGAAGCGGTATAACTTGCTGCCTCGTGGGTGGTCCATAGATAGCGCTACGAGACAAATTTCAAGCGAATGTGTGAGCACCATGCTGTGCAACTTACAGTAGTTGTTTAGTGTCGGACGCAGTTGGAGAGGGTCCCCAATGAGAATCAAGTGCTGAACCGATGGGACAAGGCTTCCCAAGACGTGAGCCTCGAGAACCTGTCCGGCCTCCTCGACCATGAGTACTCTGGGAGAAAGTGACTAGTCCAGTGTCAATAGCAATATTGTAGAAGACAGATTTGACAAAGAACACACCTTGAGAAGTGTTCCAAGTTTCGCCGCGCCTGCGGAAAGCATAGTATCAGAAGCCAGTAGTAGTAGATCATGTGTCCCGAGGACGCTGACGCACCTGTCGTGGTACATCCAATGATCTTGACGCCCTCCAATAAATCACGCCGGACCTATATACATGTTATTTCAGGCGAACAAGTGCGCTGTATCTTGCATACCTCTTCCTTGATTTCGTTGTATTCTTTAACCTTGTCGGCGTGCTTCTGCCGGAGGCGATCAAATTCGTCTTGTTGATTCCGGTGCATTTCAGAAAGCGCCTCTTTAATCCAGTAGGCGTGAAGCGTCGACCGTTCGTGTAGACTCATATCCCAAACCGCGGACTCATCTATAAGCATCTCTAACGCCCGATGGCCGACAGGAAGTGTTGGGACTCGAAATTCACCTAGGGCCGCGAAGAATCCAACGGGATCGTTGACATAGGCAGGGTAAGGGTCCTCCGCCTCCACGATAGGCGGAGACAAGGTAAAAGGTTCGAGATATGAAATCGAAGCTTCCGCCTTATCTGGCTCTGGGCTCACGTCCGGGGAAACATAGTGAGCCGTCATCCATGCTTTCTGAGGTGGAATCTCAACGGCCTCGTCGTCCGACTCATCGACGTCATCATCTTCCAGATCCTCTGCATCCTCAGCTTCCGTTGTGGTCTCCGTCTGCAGAACATCAAAGCGATTAGAATGAGACGAAGGGCCAGGTTCATTAGGTTCAATATGCGTAGTGTCGTGTGGGACGACGATGGGGTGGTGGACCATCTCAAGAAACTCGAGGTCGCCACAGCTCTTCCAGAACGCATACAACGAGTTGTCCTCGGCGATAACCTTGCCCTTGCGACCTTGTTTTTGCCACTTTCCTCCAGACTCCCCGCCATCCTCGGAGAGTTTCTTGGCGATCTCGATCCATACGGGCGGGATAGACATGCAAGCATGGTGTCCCGGGTGAAAGAGTTCGAGATATTTGACAATTTCCGACGAATCTGACTCGAGGTCAATCTTGTTCATTCGTTCGATCAGTTTCGTGATCTCTGTTCCGACGAACTTGAGTTCACGGTACTTAGATCTGTTTGAGTCATCGAGACGGGATTGTCCAGCGGCCATCTCCCGTGTTTCGATTGAATACTGGGAGATACGTTCATCGGACGAACGAGAACCAAGGCGGGCGATGTTTGTGGTAATGCCAGCATCCAGAACGGAACGGAGCATGTGATCGAGCGCGTGGTTTGTGAAGGCTATCATCAGTATGGGACTGATACCATTCACAATGAGCACACGCAGGAGCTCAACGCCCGTGTAACTCTAAAATAAAAACAAGTGTCATCGGTACTGTTGGGTTCATTCAGGAACGGACAAACCTTTCCAGTCCCAGGTGGTCTGAGCAATGTACATCGTCAACGACAGACTTGCTGGTAAATGAGACATGTGACTCACCCCTGAATCAGTGCCAGTTCACTTGACAACGTAGTGACGACGGCATCGGCTTGACTCGGATCAAGACGACTAGCACGACGCAGCTCTGCACGAGCACGGTCAACCGAACTCTTGTCGGTCACATTCATCCGCAGGTCATCTACGTCTGCTTCTTGATCAAACAAGCACGATAACTGAAAGCTGAACCTTGGTAACTGCGCATACTTCGGGGGATCGATCGTACAACTGCGCAGGTAGTTGGATGGATGAAATACGAGATAACGGGGAAAGGGAATATTCTCCGGCTCTGTTTTCAGCGCCTCCAGGAACGGGCGGATAGCTTCAAATAGCACTGGCGACTCGACAAGCATTTTGATGTCATCGACTGAGGAGCGCCTATTCCTCAGCTCGGAGAGAATGCGCAGCTCGATGTCGCTGTCGAAAAAGACAACTCTAATCTTGAGGTCGTTCGCGTTCCTTTGGACATGATCCGTCAAATCTGTGAGTGGGCTGGCAATGGTACCAAGATGTACGGATATGCCTGTCATTGCCTTCCAAACGAGCGCGACAAGACCCCCTTGGAAGAGTCTCTTTCCACTCATCCCTTTCCAAAACGCGGCACGCGCACCGCCCTGTGCAGAACGAGCTCTTCCTGGAGGCGTGTCGATAGTTAGACTGGTGGACACTCCTCGGGTGTCAGGGACCAACGACGTGAAGGTGACGTTGGTGTAAACATTGAACATAAGAGATTCATGGCTATCCGCCACCCCATGATACTTCCCTCCCCCTTTCTGAAGGATCTCGCCCAGCCTTGTTTTGCGGCGATCTAGATGCTTCATATCATCTTCAACAAATTGTACCGCCTTGCGCAACGGTGCGCTGCAATCAGATGTTGGATACAGTACAAGGCAAGAAGTGATAGGGAAACTCACGTGAGTTCCTCTCTCAATAGACGAAACTGGACATCCAACAAACGTTGCATCGAGTCCGCGGGAGCTGGGTGAGGTGCATCGAACAAGCTAACTGGTAGAAACGGCTGAGCTCTACACAATAATTCTTGGTGCGTCGGGGCGACACGAATGTCGTTTATGTCTACAAAGTCGTTGTCGTGTCGAGGACCATTTGTCCGTAGAGCTCCGGGAGGATCAAAGGCGCTATGAAGCGCAGCGAGGAGACCCTCATTCGTTGACCGATCTTGACTACCAGATGGATTCTTGCGTGTACTGGAACGGGTCTCCTTTCCAAGCTCACGGTTTACAATAGACTCCAAACGAGTCACCTTTTCCTTGAGGATGTTAGTAAGGAGGTCGCGAACCAGATCTTGGATGTTTTGGAAGGGGTTATCAAATGTTGGTGGAGATGAGCCTATCCCCGCAGTCCACTGATCGAACCAAAGGCGAAGACTTGCCACCAAAGAGACGAGACGAGGATACATTGCAACGGCGTTCTTGAACCGCACCAGACATCTGTGAACATAAGATGACAACGGGTCTCTGCGAAAAATTATAACCGGCGTACTCATCCAAGACACCAGCTATCGATGCAAATACTTGAGCACCGAGCTGAGGGTTGTTCATCGGCATCGCGGGATCTCTGAAAGATTTAGCGGCTATAATGACACCCATACTGCTCTCAATTGTAACGGCGAGCTCATCGAGGTTTTGGAGCACCTCAGTGAAGAGAGTACTACAACAAACGGAATCAGTGACGAACGTATAATATGATTCAAGATCTCACTTTACTCGGGTAACAAGCGTACTCTTCACAACAAAGTCAGAGGACAGGTACTGTAGAACGTGAGCAGGAAACAACTCAAGAGGAGGAGCATACTGACACGTAGAATGGGAAGTATCCCTCGCTGGAAAGAGAGGACTTCGCGGTTATTTCCCGCATGCGCAGAGACTTGAGGCCACCGTATGATATCGATCAGACGGTGTAAACCGTTTTGCTGTCAGAGAAATTAAGACACTGTCCAGACAAATCGAAAGTTTCACATACGGAGGACATGGTTTGCAATAAGAGCTGCTCTCGAAGGCGTAACTACGCATCCATGTTATTCATCAGTAAATGACTTACTTGACCATCTTCTTGCGTCTGTGAAAGCGGATCAGTAGGTTGGTCGGCAACAATGATCGCACATCATACCCAACCAGCGTTCGAGGCCGTTGCGCTGTTGAGCGGCTTTAAAAATGCATAAACATAAAAGGTGTCCTTGAATTTGTAGTTGTCGAGAAGGAATCTCTTCAACGCGTTGTGCGCCTCGGATGGTGATAATGGGGAAGCATCTTGAGTGAAAAAACCATCCGTCCCACTTCCACTCAATCTTGACAAGCCTCCTTCAGTCAAGAACGGGGCAACGCGTTGCAAAGCACGCGTCACAGTTTCAGATGACGCGGCTGCAAGGGACGACGGAGTGGATCTCTCCTGATTCAGGATGTGCTTGTAGCGACAATCAAACTCCCTCTTGCATCTCCCTTGTTCCCAGAAAAACCTGCAGACGCCAGGAGGAGGATAACCAGTGCCGCTTGGCGGGGAGTTGGGTTGTGGCGGGGCGGTGTTACGTTCTGACTGATTGGAATTGTTATTGTTTGGACGCGAATGCGCAAAGTTGCATTGGCTGCCTCTGTTGCAACCAGCAGGTGAGTTAAAGAAACGACAATTGGGCTGAGAACGAGACATTGCGAAACCCTCAGTTGTGGGGTAACGCAAGTCAAGTGGGGAGATCTCTAAATACCTACGCCGACTCCACTGCAGCATGTATTACGTAAGTATACTTCCTTTGGAAGAAGCATCGAAAATTCTACAAGTAGGTCCGCGGCCTCTCCGTTCAGGTGAACCAGTTCGGACGGTCGTATCTCGGTCCTGGCATCAGGCTTCCAAATATTCATCATGCCTTTTTTCCTGATTAGTCGGATCGCCACCTTCCAGTGGAATGAGCACCGTGATCAAGACTAGGGCATGGACCGCGCGGAAACAACGTTGCACGACTCCCTGTGGCGTCGAAACTTTAAAATCAGACTCATGTTGCTGCGCACTTCCACTTCTGCAGATGGACACAGGAAGAGCGTGAATATGGCCAGCTGGTGTAGTTGTCGAACCTTTCAACTTTGGTGTACGCAGCATTCACAGGTTATTCAATGTGCTTGAGCAACAGTGAGACCAAGTACCACCACCATCATGGCAAATTTCCTTTTTTTGAATGTCTCATTTCACCGTAGGGGCATGGTGCACCCCAAGGAAATAATTGTAGGCGCGATGAGTGGGAATGTCGACGCTGGAAGCTGAAGGCAAGGCAAGGTGGATCCGACCCGGATGGCTTGGCAAGTTCAAATGTAGATCCGACGTCTGGCAATTCTTCCACTTTTTCCCAGATCATCCGGACTTTAGGTATGCACGACATTGTTAGGAAAACGGACCGAAGAACCATAATAGCGATACAGTACAATAGGTGAGTCTGAAAGGATTGCGTCATGTTGAAGCGGACTGAGGAGGATGTCTCTCGCCACAGATGATTGTTCGGCAAGATCACGAGTGCCACTAGTACTGGGGCGGACTTGGGCCCTGGTTCTACGGTGGAGTTGAGATCGTGTCCCAGGACGATCGAATCACGACGACGAAAGTATCCGCTCAAATCTGGGACAGATAGAGATCAAGGTATAAGTAGCCCCGTCGTACAACAATAATATTCTGTGGTTCAGCGACCACCTTTTTGTCGCAACCTCCAGCAATCCGTGACGCATCCACCGTCGCTCAGATTTCGCAAAACTGCCGCGCGGCCCCAACGGTAACGATTACTCATGCACTGTCATGTAGGACACGCTGCATGTTTCTATCCAGATCCGAATTCTGATATACGCACTAACGATCACCGTGTTCCACTCCAATCGTCGGAAGACCAAGTTCCGACCAAGATGAAGCCACGTATCATTACGATTACGGTGTGACGTCAAAGGGAAGGGAAGTTGTCTGCGCTTTGATTGGTCTGATAAGGGGTTAATCGTGCCAAGACTGAACCACTTGAGATAAACTACGAACATGGTCTCCCGTCAGTTCCGTTCGGTCAACAGATAAGCTTGCCTTCTCGAGGCCGGAATCTTTGCTCAGGTGTTTGGTCGGTATGAAATGGTGACACAAAAAATGGAACTTGTACATGGACCCTCGGAAGAGCCGGGAGGGCGATGGACAGGGCCCTCAATCATTGCTCAGGGAAGAGGGATAGCCTCCTTTGAGCAAAAACGGCGCCGCATTCTGCCTCTGGGGGGCTGAAATATCCGTACCTATCTGCTTTGCCGTGTATTCTGGTACACATCGGCCATCTTACGAACAGGGCCGCAGCGGAATTACAAGAACATCAGCGCGTTGCTTGTATGCGTCGTTTCCTGTTTTCCCGAGCTTGAACATGCGCCTTGGAGGTGTATAGACTAAGGCTTCGATGAAACTATGTGTGATATGACAACGATGAACCGTGCATACCTTGATGAAATGGGCGTTATCTTTGCTCAAAGGTGGAGAGGACCAAGGGTCTGCGCAAAGGCATCGTCACGTCTTGTGCCGTATCGACGTGAGAACGGCAAGGCAGATCCGAACCGCGCGCATGGAATTTTGGATTTGGCAATACGCGCACGATGGATGGGGCGACGATCCGTAAGCGGACCAGCGATCAGGGGAAAAAAGGCAGGGGGAGGGGCCTCTGTTTATTGCCACAAGCACAGAAGCAGCAAAAGCTTCGTACGCCGAGCGACAAAGCACGCAAGCGACGGCCGCACCTCGATTGTTCGGGCGTCACGTTGGTAGTGCAACATTGTTGTCCCATCGGTGACAGTCGCATTTTCAAGGTGTCGAGAGCAGAGGAGAAAGTGAGAGTGGACCAGAAAGTGACTCGTGTTGTGGTGACTTTGTACATTGCTTCGTAAGAAGCGCCGAAAATTCAAAACAAAGCATGAGCCAAACTCTATCAGTACGGCCTACGACACGTTCCTTGAGTCCGATCATTGGCTATCATGATACTGGTGCGTGCTCGCAAGGTGCAAGGGTTGTCATGCTGACCATCTAGCAAGAGCTCATTGAAATTGACATCGGTGGTCTGAAGTTGCAGGCATCGGCGTTTTCCGAGAATGGGGAGTATATCGTGAGCGGAGGAGACATGGGCGTTGAGAGATGGCAAATGGATCGCAGCGGGGACGACCCACGGCGATGTCCTCGTGTGGAACGTAGAGACGTATGAACGAGTCTTGAACTTCAACGAGAGTCACTGGTCGATCCGCGCAGTTGATTTTTCGCCCGACTCGAACAAACTCGTTTCGGCATCGTTTAATGACTCGACAATTCTTTGGGAGGTCGGGACGTGGAAGAAACTGCAGACACTCTACAAGGGTGATGTTTTCGCAGCACAATTTTCGCCCCAAGGAGATCGCATCGCGACAGCTGATCACCGGGAGTCCATTCGAATTTGGGATAGCAATGATGGTCGACTACTCGTCGATATCAAAGTACCAGCAAGCCGGGACTAGTACCACAGCCAGACTCTCGCCTGGTCGAACAACCACCTCTTGGTGCTATCCGAGAATACAATCAAGATATTCAATGCGATCACTGGGATACCAGTCACGAAGTGGCAGGTCCCTCGGGCCGGCAGTACCACGGACCGCTCACGCATTGCCCTGTCAAACAATAGCCGATTCATCGCATACTCGACTGACGATACAATATCGTTTTGGGACACATTGACACACGCCCAGATAGGTCTCATCAAGCACACCTCAAAGATACGCTCCGTCGCGTTCTCTCCCTGGGCTGACGACCAGTTTCTCGTAATCGGTGAGAACGACAGCAAAACCAGTTTCAAAAGTTTGTTTCATATCATCGTGAATACCATCTTCCTTCCAAGTACGCGTGTCTGGACTGAATCATCGTCTATTCACATAGGATACAACCCTTTTGTATCATCCACAAGAATCTGCCGTTCAGGCAGGGGACGCTGAGACGAGTTCATTTCCTACTCTTCAGGACATCCAAATCGACAAAGCGGTCCTTGACTCGTGGATGCACGGTTGTCTCGAAAACGCGGATCAACTGTTGACTGCAGCAATCGCCAGGTCTCGAAATCCAACTTCCCCTGTATTCGCTAGTCGAGCTCTCGTGGGGGCTCGTCTCCAGCTGTCTGACGCGTCGCTCAAAGATGCTAATGAGGTATTTATTGCTTTGCTCTCGTCTGCATGGACGCTCACTATCTGGCATCAAGTCTATCACCATTCAACCGTCTGTCATTGGATTCCTCGCAAAAAGCTTGGCACATGTCGGCCAGGGCGAAAGAGACGAGGCTTATCGAGCCTGCGACATCGCATTCGGGTATTGCCAGCGATCTCACGTCACATTTCTTCTTCTAATGAAGGTAAGGGTCTCCAACGTTTTCTCGCCTCTCGGTTGCTCATGTCCCATAGGCTATCGTTGCATTCATGGCAGGCCGGCATCCCGATGCAATATACCGTGTGAAAGACATCATTGCTATGGTCCCCTCTAATGGTATCTGTTATACTGTTCAGGCACGCACACCACATAGGACTACATATCGCAGAACTGACAGCTCCACTAGGGATACATGGATTTTCTCATTGGAGAGTCCAAGATGAAGAGCGGTGACCACGAAGGTGCAATACAGTCGTTCCTGCGTGCACGGGCTCAAACACGAGACTGTTCCGGGTCTCTCCTCTCTGCGATTTCGCTTGTAAGCGTCGTGTGTTACGGTGGGTTGAACCCTCCTCACCATCTGTTAAGATGACCGCGTGGAAATTTGATAATCTCGGCATTATGGTCACACAGCGTCACTGCGATGCTTTGCATGCTGCAGGTCGTACAGAGGATGCAGTAAACTGCTTCCAGGAACTGAACAATGAACCAAAAGGGAATTCAGACCATCTCCAATGGGCCACTGGTGAGCGACCACACATCGATAAAGGGCTCTTGATGAACCACGCACCTCAGACTTCAAGCGGAGATCGTCCGACAGGCTGGAGTCTCTTGGAGATACAGCGGCGGAAACACAGGAATACGACACTGCCGTTACCCACTATTCCTCTGCTTTGTCTCTCACGTCCTCTCCACAGACTATTCTAATCAAGCGAAGCAAATCCTGGTTGGCAACTGGGTCCTGGAAACACGCTCTAGATGATGCAAACCAGGTACTTCATTCTTCTCACACGTTGATCAACTTTTGATACATCGTCGTCAGGTGATTTTACTTGATCCATCGTCGCCGTGGGGGTACGAGATCAAACATGCAGCATCGCACCAAGCTGGAGACTATGACGGTGCGATTGAAGCATTCGAGACGATGCTATCAAAAATGACTCAGTCACAAGATCAAAGACGTTCAGTGTGAGTGGCTCCTAGTGAACGAAGGATTACAATAAATTATGTTTTGCTCACATCATTTGGCAGGGCACGCTGATAGGTACATCAGCCCCTCGAGCACGTGAGCGACAATTGGAAAAATTGTGCAACAGACATTGCGTCATATACCCCACGTGCTCATCAACACTGCCACTGGCCGTCTACATAACAGAGTCGAGCAAGCTGCCGCCTTTAGCTCTCATACTGTCTTTAAAGAGCTTGTTTCCTCGATGACAACCCGCATCGACCACGCCAGGATCAGACGTGAAGTGCGAGAGTACTTCCGTTATGTTATGTTCTCCCACAAATGAGAAGACGATGAACCGATGTTCAAGCATGTGGTCCACAGGTCGGTGTACGATTTGAAAAACTCTCCGACGCATCAAAAGTTGCAAACATTTTGCGAGATAGTACGGAACGCAGGATTCCACTGGGCCTGGAGCGATACATGTTGTATCGACAAAACCGATCACTTTGTACTCCAAGAGTCTCTAGTGGCCATGTTTACATGGTATCAGGGAGCTTCCATGATGATTGTCTTCCTTCGTGGTGTTCGCCCATCGTCTCCGCACGGTGCTCTTGCTGGAAGCATTTGGAACACTCGGGCATGGACACTGCAGGAATACATAGCTGCCAAGGTCGTCCTCTTTTACACCCAAGATTGGACAGTATTGAGATCTAGATGTGGAGATCCACAAAGAATGCCCAGAAATTATCTCAGAGATGGAGGAGGCTACTGGGGTGCATTTCCAGCAGTTAATGGCACTACGTCCAGGCCTGAATGGCATCCGGGAGAAATTACATCTTGCTTCGACGCGGCAGACAACACGGGTGGAAGATGCCGCTTATTCGTTACTCGGAATTTTCTCTGCGATTGGTATGGCTGCAATTTATGGTGAAGGAGAGGCCTCTCTCGGACGTCTACTGGCAAATATTGTCACGAGATCTGGGGATGTCGGTACCCTCGCTTGGACTGGGGATCCGAGTCCTTTCAATACGTGCCTGCCCTCCCGGATCGCGGTATTCAGCGAAGCAGAGACGTCCCACCTCCCTCTTCCAATTCCGGGTCCTGAGATGGAGCAATTCATCTCTGAGTTGCACACACCTTCTTTCAACTTTGGAGAGGCTCTGGCGTTGTATGACCGTCTTAATAGGCTTTCTACGCCTCGTTTCGCTGATAGCCGGATGACGCTCCCTTGTATTGCTTTTCCGCTCCCTCCGTTTACCTGCTATCGAACCCGTGTGGGGCGGGTGTATCGTGTAGAGACTGCGGCCTTTGGGATGATCGAAGTGAGGACGAGATATGACTTGTCTCGGTTGAGGTACTTGTATCTCGTTCACCCATGGATGGATTCTCTCATGGAGCATGGTGATATCCACGGTGGTGCGTTTGCAGAGGACGACAATGTCTTACCACCCTCGCCCAACATGGGCGAGGACGAACTCTTTGGCTCAGCACCAGACAACGACGCTGCCGAGTTTGACTGGTCGGCGCTGTCCGATCGTGATTCGCCGTCGACTCCTGCATTTCCCGTGACGACACCGGTAGACAGAGAGACGGGGGTACGACGGCTGGTCGCGCGTCTTCGACAACCGTTTGGTGCGCTGTTGCTCAGGGTCGCGTCGATGCGTCAACGGGATGGTGCGATGGACTACAAGCGTGTTGCGGCGGATGCGTTGATCACGGTGCAGTTCCAGGAGAGCGTCTCGCTGACTGATATTCTGAATAATGTACGCGTACTCGATGTTTTGTAACCCCATGTGGCATCCTGGATGAAGGAAAGTTTCACTTTCAGTACACTGGCGATAGAGACGTTTGTGCAGCGCATGCATTTCGTCCTAGCATGAGTATCTAAAGATACAATCCTTGACCGTTCTCTACACGTCGCTAGCAGTACCTAATTCAAGACCATGTCCTGCGTCTAATGTTTTTCTCGCTGTTTCTTGGGTGCCTCTGATATGTCTGCATCAAATTCCGGAACTATCACCTGGGACAAAAGCATCGTGGCACTTCCCAATTCCCTCGTACTTTGTCGGAGGCACTGAAATGCTATATCGTCAATCGTTTCGTGACGTTCACATGTGAACTGGGTAGATTTCGAATCTGAGGGCCGTGTAGTTTGAGCAGCAAAGAAACAGTGTCTTTGAAAGTCGTTCTGTACGCGAGGCCGGTGAGAGGAGAGACCGACGGGGGGACCGACGGAGCGGACGAGAGAGGGAGCGATCGGGCAAGAGCGCTTCGCCCTCTTCGGCCCGGGACGCGCCCCAACCTGCCGGGTAGGGCGTGAGCTGCGGGGGCGGGTGGGGACACCTCGCAAGTGTGTGTGACGGCAGTTGGGTCTGCGTACTCCAGACCCAGGGGAGATGAGATGCGAGGCACCGGAACGACAGTAGTAGCAGGGAGGGAGGGGGTGGGCGCGCTGAAACCGGTGAGGAGTGGTGCCGGGAGGACGGGCGTGGTGGAGGCGCGAAGACAAGGAGCGCCCCCCCCCCCCCCCCCCCCCCCCCCCCCCTCCCCCCCCCCCACCCCCCCCCGCCGGACGGG
>JBBPTB010000460.1:0-20115 GCA_038093875.1 Boletus tylopilopsis | reverse complement strand
CGTCGAGTACTCGTCCATCATTCCCAACATTTGTTCCAGTGGGCGTCCACCGCATGCAACTTCATTCGGGGAGATGGTGCAACAGGGCTCAGCCTGCGCAAGCGATTCGAGTTAATCGTGAAAAGCAACAGCGGTAGAGGTATCCACCCGCTCGACAAGCTTTACGGGACCATTCTGGCGCAGCAGTTTACACTGGATGAAGCTGTATGCGAATTTCGAGACGTGATGGCGGTCATCCTCGCTCTCAGTGAACCACTGTCCATAGCTTCCCTTGCTGCTCTCTTCGGTGACCGCCTGAGTGTTCGTGATGTTATCCGACCGCTGGGGTCATTGCTGGACGGGGCGGTCGATGAAGAAAAGCGGATACGTCCACTTCATACCTCGTTCCGTGACTTCCTACTGGATCAATCTCGGAGTTCAGTTTTCCATGTCCCCATCAAACCAAAGCATTCCCTCTGCCTTGGACAGGCTATGCTTGCATGCATGCAAGGGATGCTCAGGTTCAACATCTGTCACCTGAAGGATCCCCGGACTCACAACACTGCTATCCCTGATCCAGAAAGTCAAATAAATGTGGCCATTCCTCCTCACCTGGTATACTCATGCCGATACTGGATGCACCACCTGCGAGATGTCCAATCTACACCAGATCTGCTGGATACAGTGACCCTGTTCTTCAAGAACAAGTTTCCTTATTGGCTTGAGGCCATCAGTCTTCTATCCCTCACCTCTCCTCTGTTGACCATTCTATCTGCCCTGGAGACATGCACTATGCTGAAACAATGGGCCAAGGTAAAATTGATCATGATAAGGAATGATGAATACTGAACATGGTTTTGCTAGGGCCAGGAACTTGCTACACTAGCCTCAGAAGCATTCTGGTTCATTCAAGTGTTTGCCCCTGTCCTCAGAGAATCTACACCCCACCTATATTTATCAGCCATGCCCCAAACTCCAACCAACTCTCCACTTTGTAAACTCTGGGCTCACCATCTGCAGAAGCATGTCCTACACCCCACAGAACATCCAGCCAATTGGCCAGCAGAGATTTTTGCCTTGTGTGGACACAAATTAGCAGTCACATGTGTTGCCTATTCACCTGATGGGACCCACATTGCTTCTGGCTCAGAGGATAACACTGTTAGGGTCTGGGATGCAACCACTGGCCAACCTGTGGCAGGTCCATTTCAAGTGCATACACATTGGATCACCTCTGTTGCCTATTCCCCTGATGGGACAAATATTGTCTCTGGTTCAAGTGATTATACTATCAGTGTCTGGGATGCAACTACTGGCCAATCTGTGATGGGTCCTTTTGAGGGGCATACACATCAAATCACCTCTGTTGCCTATTCACCTGATGGAACCCACATTGTCTCTAGTTCAAGGGACAACACCATTAGGATATGGAGTGCAACAAATGGCTCAAGTGTAGCAGGCCCATTCCAAGGCCATAGTGATTCTGTTTCCTGTGTTTCCTATTCACCTGATGGGACACACATTGTCTCTTGCTCTTGGGATGGTACCATCATGATTTGGGATGCAAGCACTGGTCAATCTGTAGCAGGACCATTTTGGGGACAAGAAGATTCTATCACCTGTGTTGCCTATTCACCTGATGGGACCCACATTGTCTCTGGCTCAAAGAACAACATCACTGCGTGGAATGTAATCACTGGTCACTCTTCAACTGGTTTATTTCAGGGGCACACACATAATATCACCTCTGTTGCCTATTCCCCTGATGGGAACTATATTGTCTCTGGCTCTTTAGACAAGACTATCAGGATCTGGAATGCAACTACTGGTCAGCCTGCAGCAGGTCCACTCCAGGGACATGTCCAGTGGATCACTTCTGTTGCATATTCACCTAATGGAGCCCATATCATTTCTGGGTCAAGAGATGGGACCATTAGAATCTGGGATGCAGCCACTGATCCATCTGCAGCAAATCCATTCCAAGGGCATACATTTTGGGTCACCTCTCTTGCCTATTCACCTGATGGGAACCATATAGCCTCTGGCTCTTGTGACACTACAATCAGAGTCTGGAATGCAACCACTGGACAGTCTGTGGCAGGTCCATTCCAGGGGCACACAGATATTGTCACCTCTCTTGCTTACTCTCCTGATGGAACCCACATTGCTTCTGGCTCAGAGGACAACACTGTTAGGGTCTGGGATGCAACTACTGGTCAGGCTATGGCAGGTCCATTTGAAGGGTATTGGATCAGCTCTGTTGCCTATTCACCTAATGGGTCCCATATTGTTTCTGGCTCAAGGGACAATACCATTAGGGTCTGGCATGCAACCACTGGACAGTGCATAGTAGGCCCACTCCAGCACACAAGTCAGATCACCTCTGTTACTTATACACTTGATGGAACCCACATTGTCTCAGGCTCAAGGGATGATCACATTCATGTCTGGGATGCTACCACTGGTCAGCAAGTGGCAGGTCTCTTTCAAGGACACACAGATTGTATCAGTTCTGTGGCTTGTTCACCAAATGGAACTTGCATTGTCTCTGGCTCTTGGGACAGGACCATCAGGGTTTGGAATGTGACAACTGGTCAGCTGGTGGCAGGTCCATTCCAAGGGCACACGGATGCAATCACCACTGTTGCCTATTCACCAGATGGAAGGTACATTGTCTCTGGTGCTTTGGACAAGACTATTAGGGTATGGGATGCAGTCACAGGTCAGTGTCTGGCAGGTCCATTCAAAGGACACTTGGAAGCAATTTGGTCTGTGTCATATTCTCCTGATGGCAACCATATTGTCACTTGCTCCAGTGACATATCCATCAAGGTGTGGAAAGTACAGGATCTTCTTTCCTTTGGTCATGGTTTACATGAAGAAAATAGCTGGATTCAGTCTTCTGATGGTGCTTGTTATGGGTGGATAGCTCCTTGGAACAGAAATAGCTTCCATCTTCCCATACATTCCTTGGTGATATCTTCAGATAGGGCTTACCAAGTCAGCAAAGTTGATACTTCTTTGTTTGGAGAGTCTTGGATTTCTTGCTGGAACTGATTTGCCAGTAACCAGCCTGAATATCAAGCTTTCAGATTCCCAAGACTCCCAACAGGCTCCCAGAGGGCCCAAGTATTGTAAATAAATAATACGTAGTCAATTGAACATATTGTAATGCAAGAAAAGTAAGATGAAAAGTAAAAGTTACTTTGTTGGTGAGGTATGTGGTACAAGTCCGTGAAGCTGCATCAAGGCACAACCCACTCGCAGCGGGATTCAAAACTCCTGCACGACCCGATCTGCAAACCAAGCCACATACGCAACTTTAGGCAGGACGACAGGAATCTTGACTTGTCCAGTGTTGCCTCCTTCGTCGAGTTTCAGCTGTAGAAACTCGCTAAATGTCCCAGATCGAACAAGTCGGATGGTGGGTTTGCGAAAAACGTCGTGTGCAATGGCCCATTCGACATTTTCATTTAATCGTAATAATTCATCAAGCAACCGTTTGGGTGCAAGCGTGAGATCGGAGACTGGGGGTCAAGAATTGGCGGAAAGCGAGTCTCGTGAGCGAGGGAGATATAAAATGGACATGCTATATACCTTGTTCGCCAGCGAGCTCGACAAAGAATCCTATCGTCTCCGGGACAGATCGATTATCGATCGCCGCAGTCCAGTTCGTCATCGTGATCTGCATATTTAGTGTAACCGACGACATGACTGCCCTCAATTCCTTTTCAGTAAACATGAAGTCCTGAAATCGCATCACCATGCTGTAAAGGGGTCAATGAATGAATATGTGTAAATGTACGAGGAAGCGTACTTGTGGCGCTCGATGAACTGAACGATAGGGATTCCATCCACCGGGTCAAACCCGGAGATCTCGACTACGTCTCCGAGACGATATCGCCACATGCCATCTTCAGTCGTTACTACGGGCTCGTATCGTTTCCCCACCTCAACCTCCCACTTTGATGCAAGTGAGGTCAGGAACATCGTCCCGTGAGGAGTACCCACCAGTTGTGCAACGGCATTAGTTGAATCACTCTTGCTGATATCCAAAAGCTCGACAACGTTCTTGTTAGTCAGCTTGAACTGGTTGAGCTCGAGTGGGTCATAAGGAAACCCCATGAAGCACTCCGTGGATCCATAACCATGAGCACGTATCTCCGTGTCGGGACCAAGGAACCATCGAGCCTGCAAAGGAACACGGTGAGGGGAAGTAGAGACGATATGTGTACGGGAAGCGCACCAACTGGATGGACAGTGAAAAAGAACCACTGGCAATTGTGGTCACTGAGCGCAAGTTCGGCCAGACACGGCCACAC
Source organism: Boletus tylopilopsis (assembly GCA_038093875.1). Lineage (NCBI taxonomy): Eukaryota > Fungi > Basidiomycota > Agaricomycetes > Boletales > Boletaceae > Boletus > Boletus tylopilopsis. Next base: position 15,814 of record JBBPTB010000460.1, on the reverse strand, counting down.
CAGCCTCGTAGAGAAGAGGGGCGACCGATCTGACGCAGCTCCGCAGCACGCTCGGGGTTTGGCAAAATATTCGACTAGTCAAATTCAGGCTCTGGTATACACTTGGATCACCAGGTACTCACCTCAAGGTGATGCCTGACGTTGGCTATTCCGTCCAGGACTGGGACAGTACCATTCGCGACACAGTCCACCACCGTATTAAATTCCTCATCCAGGTGGCGAATCAACTCCACAAAGGTATTGATGAACACCACGTCGATGCTCTCGAGGGACCGGCTACCGACCGCAAAGAGAGCATGCATGAGAAGAAATGATCTCCATTTCTTTATAAATGAAACGGCATATGGAGCAGTGTGATCAAGTACTGGGAAAGTGGCAAGTCAGCGTGATACGAACTTGAAAATTGATTTGCATCATACTAAATGTTGCCATCTTCTCTCCGTCCTTCTCGGGATCCAAATGAAAGGACGTTCTGTCTGTGATGGATGGTTCAATGGATAGGTAGATTGTCTTCATGGGACAATTATCTTCATCCTCGATGACTATTCGACTGTATTCCAGATACCGCAAATATGCTGTGGTGCCTCTCTGGAGAAGATCAGAGACTCCCAAAGAAGTTGTATTCGAGGATCTGATTTTCGACAAGCGGTTATATTTGGGGATAAATTTCGCCAGTCTGCCAGATGTCGAGCTGGACTGGCCAAGGAAATCGGGAAGTCCAGGGGCAAGCAGGTTAGTAACGGCACTTGCTTTACATGGTTTGTCGAAAAACCTCGTCAGGAAAGGTTTGTATGAGTCGTACGTTGTGAAGAGCACCGTTTTCTGAAATGACTCGGAAAGAGTGTCATCATCCATCTGATCGACAGTGCCAGCTGTGGCAAGACGAAAGTCGGCAAGCTCTGGGGCAGTCTGAGCAAACTGGGTGTTGTGGTTAGCTCTGACTATGGTGGATCGAAGCTTGTCAGTTCGCTGTTTTAGTTGCTCAGAGAGCGACGGGGGGATAGAGAGAAGGGGTTCAGAGAGAGGCATTATTGGAAATGAAGCGGCCGCGCGAGACCTTTTATCTAAGTAGGTCGGCAACCGAACAGGCACAATGATTATGATTATGAACTCCGAGGAAGAACGGCAGATGTAAGTAGATAATGCGTTGGGATGATTGCGTGAATAATTTACCTGATGTGGGAATATATGGAACGCAGTGCTCATTGACCAACTGGTAGGACGCACACGATTTAAACCGAATCACTGTTAGTCGTTAATCAAGTTCGATGGATCCCTTGAGCACTCGCCTGTGCAACACACCTTGTCCTCATTGATGCATGTAATGTGGTGTGTGAAGATGTGGGTACCTAATACGGTGAAAAAGTGACAGAACAAAGCAAAGAGCAACCACTGGCAAGTCAGAAACTCATCGGACTAAATTCCAGGTGGACCCTGGGACAAATACAACTGCATGACACACTAGGAGTCTGTTGGCACGTCAATAAAAAAACCATGGTGATCAAGCAACAGAAACACCTACCTAACTAAAGGTTTGAGAACCAGCAACGCTCCAGGGGGTAGGTCGGGTTTGGGGCGCTAATAAGGAGGTCAAATGGTTGGACCCTTGTCATTGATACAAACCCGTAAACATTTTCGTTAATCAACAAGTCTTGCCAAGGCCTGACTCGTACGGTTCTGGTCTTGGATCTGTTTGCAAAACACTTTTGGACAACGAACCTGGAAGATGAAGCGACACTACTAAATTTGAGGGTCAACTGTCAACCAACTCAATTGCAGGGAGACCCTCGAAAAACATATTGACACCGTATGCATCAACCCTGGAACGCTGGCAATCCACCTCTAACCTCGCTAGCAAAAAAACTTGTCCCAAACGCCCACCGTCAGATGCTTGTTGGTTTTGCGGCAGCATGTCGTGACCTTGCATCCCGAAAGAGCTGGGATTCCATAACATCGGAGGATGCGCCAATTCGAATGCGTAACCAGGACTCACAGAACGTGATGTTCTTATTTTTGAATTATCGACAGTTCTTGCAACATCTGTGAAAGTCAAAGATTAGCACTCGATAACGGACAAACAACTACTGGCGTACAGTGGTTGGCCCTGAATCGTGCCTGGTATAATGCATATATGATACAGTCTCCCGTCGTAAAGCGACACAACACAGAGAGCCTCTTGGATAATAAGGGTGAGAGTCAGGAAGGTTTGGTGGAATTGACAGGTTGGCATGGTAGATACGTTGCAATGAAGAGACATGGGCCAGATTTCGGCGGCCCTCCCGTATGCAATGAACGCTATTCCTGTATTGATTCACTCACCTCCATAACGAAGGAAGTCGAAGGATAGAAAGGACCCACCTCAAACCTTGCTACTTAGACGACTTCCGGGTCTCACAAAGAATCCCATGTAGAGACAGTTGTGGGTAAAAGCCTGTATAAAATGAGTAAGGAGCGAAAACAACGTTGGAGGAACACACCCCCAAATCAAGGCATCCGTATTATTATTATTTTGTTGTACTTGAAAACGCCGAGGGTTAGGTTAGGTTGATTTGTGAGATCCAGGAGGTTGGGTGAGGGTAGGTAAAGTGCCGTCGTCAAATTCCGCTCGAAGGAAGAAATTGCTAGATTCTCTCACGGTGCAGCTGCTTACGTAGAAAAGCGAAATGATGATGGCAGCGTGGACGTCTGACTTTGGCTTTTGCACGACTGCTGCGTAACCCGGGGAACCGTTCTTCCGCTACAAGGGCCACTATAGTGGGGTGCGTTCGTTAGACTGACTGACGATATCAGACAAGTACACATACCAACGACTTAGTCGGCAATCCGGTGCCCCTCGAACTCTGCGTGCGACGCATGTCCAGCGGTCGCGGCGGTGACATGAAGTGGTTCCCCAGCGGGTGAAAAAGAGAGATGCGCGAGATTCCCAAAAGAGACGGCATTGTTGTTCGTGGGCGAGGCCATATCGTCATAGCACAGAGAATGTAGTAGCAGAAGGTAAAGGATGGCGGGGAAGGTGGATGGATGGAGGACCTGGTATTTATATGGTTCGGCGTATTAGCGAGTGATGACATCACTACTATGACGAGGTTTGAACGCCGGAATTCTGCCACGTCCGTTTATAACCCCACCGGCTGTTCTGATAACTTGAAGTGCAATGGATGTGATACGAGGATTCGAGGATACCGCTATCGAAAAGATCAACATGCCTAGTGAGTGTTACAGAACACAGCTGATCGATCGTTTCGAATGACATGTTTAGCCCTGGCTGCGTTGATACCCGTCCTTAGCGAGAAAAAGGCAGAAATAGACAAGATCGAGAGGAAAGAGTTCAAGTACGGCCAAAGGAATCGTCACTATGTGAGTGCGTCTGTTTCACCGTCCATCGAATCTCTCCATCGCACTGGCCAGCTCGACGTTTATTACCCTCCCACTGCCTCCGCACTGTCCACCTCCAATGGGAAGCTCCCGGTGTTCTTCTTCATCTACGGCGGTGGGTACAACACCGGCTCTCGACGGTTTCCCGAGCCATACGAGATGGGGTACCGTGCGTTGGGATCGTTTTTCGCAGCGCGTGGCTTCTTGACGGTCATCCCCGACTACCGGCTCGTGCCCGAGGTGCGATTCCCTTCAGGGTCGGAGGACCTCCGGGACGCGCTCCTGTGGGTTGCGGGACACGCAACCGAAGTAGCGGCCAGCGCAACGGAGCCAGAGAGTGCACGCACAGAGCTGGATCCAGGTTGCGTGTTCATGCTGTCGCACTCTGCCGGGGCAGCGCACACGCTCGTGCTTCATTTGTATCCGTCGCTGCGTGCAAGTTTAGCAGAGAGGGCAGCCGAAGTGGGGCTCAAGGTACGCGGGCTGGTATTGAGTGGGAGTCCGTGGTACTTTAACGTGCGCGGGGAGAAGTTCGTCACGGAGGGGACGGTCAAATTTTACTTTGGAGGAGAGGCACAACAAAAGGAAAGACAGCCGCGTACGTTGTGGGCTGCGCTTGGGGAGGAAGACGTGCGCGAGTTTCCAGAGGTGTTGCTTCTCCAGGCCGAGCGGGAGCCAGATTGGCTCAAAATTCAGACCAGAGAGACCATGGAGAAGGAAATCAGAGACAAGTTCGGCGCCGTTGGAAGGGAGTTGAAGGAGACGTACATCGCTGGAGGGCATAACCATGTGAGCTTGAATTGGGTGCTGGGTACGGGCGACGAGGAGGGCGAGAAATGGGGATACGATGTCGCAAAGTGGATCAAGGCAAACATGTAGTGCCAAGAAAAGTTGGAATTCTAGATAATTATCAGGTTCAACTCTTGACCGCCATCATGTCCTCCAGATCCAGAGTCAAGCCTTCGCTGCGGACACCGACAACCCCCTCGCAGTTCTTCCCACCCTCCTACTTTGCCGCAGCGGCAGGCGTACCATATCCCGCGAACCGAGACGGGACGCCAATACAACAGGAGCAATGTTCCCCGTTCAGCTCCAATGCGTCCTATCTAGTCACAGAACACACTGACAACCCATCTCGAGCTCGACGCAAAAGCCAGCTGGGCGATCTCGAACCCCAGCTACTTCCAACACTCAATGATACGATTGAACGCATGACGAGACCACCCTCTCAGGTGGTCTCAAGTTCGCCCTTTTGTTCTGCTTCTGGGCCAGCCTCTTCACCATCGAGCGTTGCGCGTACTCCATCGACCTCGTCGCAAGGCAGTTCTGCTTATTCCGTCGGCAGCTATTCTAGTTCTGTTACCGCCACCATCCAGCCGCAACTGCCCCTCCGCTCGCCGCTGACAATCAACCCTGAACAACCGACACGACCGTCGTCGTCGAGGTCACCTAATCCAAAGTCGATACTGAAATCTCATTCGACATGTGACCGACATCAAGTCCGGAAGAATGGCAACTTGGACGACATCCGTCTTCCTACCGATCATCATGCTAGAAAATCTGGCCGCAGTCCAATCCAAATCCCACCAGAACCGATGCCTTCAGAAAGCAGGATAGAACATACGCGCCAACTGCCAACTTCGCCAAGGCCTAAAGTCGATGCTTCCACCCGAACTGGTAGGGCACGGTCGCGAACAGACCCTGGCGCCGTACCGAAGGGCCTCCCTTCGACTCACGGAAAGAACGTCCAGCAAACACAGCACTCCGGCATCCCACGACGGGTCGGGATGTCTCCGAGTCCAGCGACGACCCGAACTCCGACCGCCGCGCAAGTGGCAGTCAGTGGTTCCGACGCGGCAAGTATGAATTCGATCCATCACGAAAAACGACGATTGTTTGTCACCAACGCAGAGATATCGTCGTCGTCGAGTACGGACAGCCAAGCTCACTTGACGCGCTACATCAAGTCAAAAACATTATCTCGGACTGACTCGCAATCTTCCACGGAGAGCCAACTTCGACCGCCACGTTTTGGTCTTGGGTTGGGACTATCCGGAGTCAACGAGCCAAAAAATTCGGTCAGGTTATCCCCGGGGCAGAGATGGACGGCGAAAATACCCAGCAATGAAGCGTATCTGTTTCGGCAAAATTCAAAGCGGCACCGCGACAAAAGGCGCGATCGATCGCCCTCGCGAAATGCGCGAGCCGATATTGCTGACGGACAACGCCGACAACGAGAGCTGCTCTCCCTCATGCGCGCTGACTTGAACGATTCCAGTGGGTGCGATTCACAGCCAAGCAGCTCCGAAGGGTGTCTTGCATCCGACGGGTCTGGCGATTCCCTGCGATCCGCCTTTGATGACTCTGGATCAGAATATTCACCAACAGAAGAGGATGGCCACGAAACACGACGTGATTCGACAAGGTGGGAGCCCAAGTTTGACCATCGTCGAACAGCGACGGCCGCTCCAGGCGGTGAGTAGTTTTGATTGAGCCTGACATCTACCTCTCATGTGTCGACAGAGCCTCCAATGCATGCGGATGAGCAGTACACGCCTAGAGCGTCATCGATTGCGTACCATCCCCGACATAATAACAGTCAGCTTCAGAGCTATCCGGCAGCGGCTGCAAGCGAAGAGGACTATGCAGAATCATCAACTGTCGTTTCTGAACAAGATGCATGTTCAATAGACGAGACAGTAGCACCAGCTGTTCTCCCGAGATATTCCTCCGAACTGTCGCGGATCGTAGCAGCGTCTATTGCAGCAGCAGAGCGGCAGCGACAAGCATTCGGTATCGGCTCCTCTTCTGATTCTGAGGGGCACCAAGCCAATTCCTCACAACTCCGTCATGCGGATAGTGACATGTCACTGATCGGTAGCCATGAATGGCAGGACGAATACGATGAGCTTGCCACGGGATCGCTACTACAACAACTGGATCGACCTTGTGGCACTGACGGCAGAAAGGACGTTGACCGACCATCGTCGGCGGCCCGAATACGATCTAGTGTTTCCGAAGAGTCGATATATTCCGCGCTGAACTCTCCTACACCAAGATCGAGCAGAGCCATTGTCCCTCAAGAGTCATCTTCCGCTACACCCACGGTACGTGACAAACAATGGCAAACCTTTGAGAGACACGTTTTGGACTCGTACGGTGAGGTAGAGGTTCGACGACAACGATTAGTGTGGGAATTCACCGAGACAGAAGACAATTTCGTAACACAGTTGCAAAACATGATCCAGCTATTCATCTTACCCCTCCGAGTAAGGGACACCAGATTGTGGGTATCTGGCATCCCAAGCGACGTCACAAACCTGTTTGACTGGTTGGAAGACATCGTGCGGGTACATGCGCAACTCTCGTCCACGTTGGTTGCTCGACAGATCGTGGATCATCCAAGGCTGCAAACCATAAGCGAAATTTTCCGAGGTTTCGTTCCAAGACTCGAAACCTATCAACCGTACCTCGTCAAACTCGAATTCACCGCGTCGGTGATAGAGAGTCTCATTCAAGAAGGCAAGGACGATTTTGGAGAGTTTATAAAGTTGCAAGAAGCCTCGCAACGCTGTCAAGGTTGGGATCTCGAGAAATATCTGATCGAGCCCGTCAATCGGCTTGCACAATATCCAGAGGTGTTCAGGGCAAGTGGTGATCGTTAATTTTGCTAGTTTGCTGATCTATTCGGTGCAGAGGCTGCTACAGCTGACGCCAAAGTCGCACCCCGATTACATGTCGACACTGTCGCTCGTTCACACCGCGAAGCTGACGATTCGGGTTCTCAGCGAGGTCAAGGACCGCGAGGACGCGTACGAACTTGTCAAAATGGTTTGCTCTGGAATCCGAGGCATTTCTTCTGCGCACCTCGTTCACCGAGAACGACGCTTGCTCATCCGTGGGTCACTAACGTGTGTGCAAGTGAGCAACGACGAGCAAGTGTTGGAACCTCCCGCTGAGAGCCAGGCGCCATCATTGCGATCAGACGGCCGACGCATCCGACGCGCCGACAGGCTCTCCAAAGCGATCAACGTCTGGCGGGGCCGATCCAACTCTATCAAGTCGACTGCGTCGACCGTGGTGTCGTTTAGCACGGCGCCGTCGAGCTTTGACGTGCATCTCGCCCAGCTGCCCCTAGTCACGCCCGTCGTCCGCATCGAATCCGAGCCGATCGACGCCGAGGTGCTCATATTTTCGGACCTTGTCTTGCTCGCGTCACGTCGTGATTCAGGGGGCGGGGACGCCGTCGACGGCACGTGCGAGCTGGATGTATTGGAGGGGTACGGACTGTCGAGGATCGTGTCGGTGCTCGACGAGATTGGTGCGTCGTCGCATTTTTTTTTCGTGATTGACGCGCAAGACGTGACTCGGTGCTACATACAGATCGACGTGCATGCATCACGCTCGACCTCGCCCCGCTGACGACGCGCGCCTTCGAGGAGGGCTACGTCCAGTCGACCGGGCCTGTCGTGACGATCTCGCTCTCGCGGCCTCGCCCGCGATCACACGCGCACGCCAACGCTCAGCACGCCGCCCAACCTCTCAGCGACTGGCTCGCACCGCTGCGCCGCTCCTGCCAATACACACACCGGGCCCTCTCCTCGCTCAACCCGACACACATGCTCGTCGACCGTGCCGCGTCCCAGGTGACGGCCGCTGCCCATCAACCGGTCGTGTCCTCGATCCTCGCGGCGGGGCTGCCTCTGCCCAAGAGCCCGTCGATGCAGATCCAAGAGTCGGAGCGCGGCTTGGCGGGGGACTCGGAGCGGCTGGAGCGCGAGGAGCGTGGATGGTGGTCGAAGCGGTTTCATGAAGTCTTTGCGGAGCTGAGCGCGCAAGAGAGTGGTTTGTGCTGACTTTTTTTGACCTTTTTTCTTTGTATTGGTACTATGACGACAACAACAGGAGACGATGTAACCCTAAAAAAAAGACTTGATGTAGACTAGATAGCAAAACAACGCTCTCTGGCGTGCTGTGAGAGTCGACGATGCTGTAGGTAGACAGTATAGATCTATGCGTGGCAAATGATGTAACATAGCACGACCCCATCTCGATGCATGTATCGTTTTCATCTCGTCGCGAGCGCGGCAAGAAGTGTATCCGTATCGACCTTGGCAGCTATTGTGTCAAAGAAGTCAGTCACATCAGTACCCCATATCGAGCAAACGTGCGTACGTACCTTTGAGCACGAGCCTCACAAACTCCTGTGCCAAATGGGGATGCTCCTCCTCGAGCAGCCTCATCTTGTCCGCCGACAGCCGCCACAGCACCGCATCGCGCTCGACCACGACCCGCGCGTTCCGCGGGAGCCCCGACAGCGCGGACAGCTCCCCCGCGAGCGTCCCCGACACCATGCTTTCCTCGATGCTCGGCGTGTGTGCTGCGAACTTGTACGACGCGCGGAGGACACCGGATTGGATGATGTACAGCCCGTTGGGCGGGTCGTCTTTTTCCCAGAGGACGGTGTCAGCGGACAGCGCGACGCGCTCAAAGTAGGGTGCGAGCGCGGCGAGGGAGGCGTGGTCGAGGGCATCAAAGGACCCGAACGCTTTGAGGAGCGTGTGCAGCGGCTCCGCGGACACGTCGGTGAACAGTTCTAGGACGGCGATTGAGCAGAGGTGGACGGGGAACGAGAGACGCGCGTACCGCTCGGAATGATCCGCTCGCCTGCGTCTTTTAGGTGTTGTGCTCGGGGAGATCCGACGAGGTTTTCGTGAAAGTCGACGTCCGATTTTTGACGACCCGGGAGCACTGGGAGGGCGTCCAGACGTGTTGATAGGTGAGGCAACGCGAACATACCAACGGGCGTAGTCTCTTTTTTCTGCGCTTTGAACCACGCGCGCAGATATGCATTTTCAGTCCCTGTGTCACGCTCTCCGTCAGCACCAATACAAACAAACAACTCCACGACGCACACTCCATCGCATCGTTCAGCGTCTCAAACAGCTCCACATAGGGCTGCTCCAGCACGCCCACGCTGCGCAACGCCTTGCCCACCTCCGCCCTCGAGACGCCACAAAAGACGAGCACGACACCCTTGGCAGCCAGCAGTCTCTGAATGCGCACAAAGGCTTCCGCAGCCGACAAGTCGACCCCAGCGACGAGCGAAAAATCGACGACGACGAAGCGGACCGGCTGTGCTTGGAAAGTAACATCATGGACGAGCGAACGAATGGTCTCTTCGACATGGGAAATCGTGCCAAAGAAGAGGAAACCTTGCAGTTGGATGATGCGCGTCTGTTTGGACACCTCGCGAATATATGCCCGGTGAGCTGCCGGACGACGGACGGTGGAGATTGCAGTGTCTCCCGTATAGCACGTTCGAATGCTGCGGCGCTGGGAGTTTTGGATGACAAAGAAGAAACCTTGAGACAGGACATAAACCAGTGAGTCGATGCACTGGGCCAAAAAAAAGGCTTGAACTCACAACTAACAACGATCCCGAATAAAACACCAATGACAAAGTCCCAAACGGTCATGGTGACCATGATGCTGACAATCGTGATATACTCCGTCCTAATCAATACCACGTCACAAAAAAACCTCTACCGCGTACACTGCACATGCTCACCTGCTCACACGATGCCTCGTATCCCACAAGGCTTCTTTCACAAGGTCGATGCCAAGAACAAAAATGAGTGCGCCGACGACCATGACAGCTACAACCCACGTAAGATTGATTTTTCCAGAGGACGATACAAAGAACGTACGAATGTATGCGATCGGCCAGGTGCCAATAATTAGAAGTAAAAACGTAGTCACAGCAAGCATAAATCCAGCGACACGATTCCCTCCCCCAACACGATAAAATCTGCGATCGCCAGCAAATCTCAGTAAGCTGTGGTAAGACAAGGAGGCAAGTGACGAACAAGAGCGTATTGACATAAACTAGATAATTCGGGCTGTCGACACATCAGCGTTTCATTGCGACATGTGAAACGAGAGGACAAACACAGTGCCAAGTAGTCCTGCAAAAAGGTTGGAAACTCCATGAGCAACGAGTTCTTTATCAGTATCGACGTCTTCGTCCAAGGATACAGCTGTACACACGACAATCAGTCAATGGAGCGATGGTCAAAGTGAATACTCACCGAGAGCAGGAACGTTGAGAGGAGGATGCAATACATTGAAAAACAACCTAGAAGCCGCCAAGTCAACGATGCGCGTGTTCAACTTTAACGATTACGCACAGTGCAAACTGTGTAGGCAGCGTTTTCCAGATAAGATTCCACTGCACTGCATGCAAATCTTTGACCATCGGAATTAGTGACGAGCAATCCGCAAGTACTTTGCAAAGTCGGACCCACCATAGTAAGTGTAGAAGGCATACCAGCTGTCCATACCCCCAACTTCCTGTGCGGATTCGAACAACCATCCATTCTGTCGGAGCGTAGCCAGATCAAGCTGGGCAGCTGCGAGGACGATGTAAAAGATGACCGGGATGATTAGGAAATCTACCATACAATAGCTCAAACGCGTCGCTCGAACAAGAAACACGGAAAGACTCACAAATAGGAAACAACAATTGATGTTTCCACCTCGCGGTGATTACTCTCAAGAGGATTGCCAACGCAAGCGGTGGAACCCAGAGTGCAAGTGCCTGGGGGTCGATCGCAAAATATCGGATGATTTGCCAACTTGGTGAATCCAGTGCATCCGATGGGAGGCGCGTGCTGACCGTGAGTCTACCAGATCCGGGATGCATACAGAGTGGGTATGATACATACAAAGAAGAGACACATCGATCAGGATCTGGCACTCCACTTCAAGCAAGACTCACCCTGTCTGGATCAGAAACACCCCCACACCGCCTATACACCTGTAACATGACCACCGTCAGTTGGATGAATATTGTTGGCACCCCCACGCTCGCACGAGTAACGGTACTTACCCGACGAGAATATGTCTAGGGAAGAACCCAATAAGGACGCCAAGGCGGAGGTATCCAAGAAGGAAGAAAGTGAATCCTGCGAATGCGGGATGATCAGATAACAATTGTAGCCTCATTCCAAATGTGCAAGGAACCCGATCATTCCGCACGGAGCATGTCGTACAACTAACAGCTCAATGCATGCTCCGACTCTCAGCTTCCCCACTCCGAATGGGGAAGAGGCGGTTCTCGCGTCAGGGCGCAATCGCACCTTCCTCTGCTACGAAAAACATCGCGGGACGACGACTCACCCGTGAACAAGCTAGATAATGCAAATGACAATAGCGTGGTCGCCACAACTGCCCGGTTCATGTCATCCCTCCCGGCCCAGTCATTTCCAAGGATGTCGCGAGCGATAGTTGACGCGAGGATATGAAAGAAGGGCTAAAAGATGCGTACCATATCAGTTCATCTGGCGTGCGAAGAAAGAGAGATGTCCAACAACCAAGAAAAGGGGGACGCCTCGGAGAGAAAGGGTCACGTACCACTACCTCGATCATCATACTGCCATTCGCGCCAGCGAAATTGCTTCCACCAAGCGTATACACAAGCTGAGCAACAACCGTGCTATGTGAAGATACATTAATCAAATCCACTCGTTTTGTGCGCAGGAATGGGAAGCAGGGGCTGATGGAAAGGATATACTCACGAGACAAAAAACATGGACACACCAACCCCTCCGAACCTGCCAAATAGGCCAGTAGCAGGGAATATGATCATACCATCTAATGAAATCACGTGAGTAATCATCAGGACAAGTTCATCAATTTGCGCGGGCTTTGAGCGCGAGATCCGCGGTACATTTGGGGCAAACTATGAACAGAAACACGTACAAGAGACTCCATCCAGGATATTCAACAGCATGCCCAGGACCACGGCGGGAAGCGACCTCAGTACCTTTCTCCCTAAATTTGGGTCGAGCATGTGACGAAACGTTTGAGATGGTTTGGGCAGGCACACAATCGAGCCATAGTCATTCGGGGTAATTGACATTACGTGCTCCGGTTGTGGTTTTGGGACCGCGAACATGGACCGTGAACTTGTAACGTCTTCGAGGTGAACAGTGGCATGATTGGGGTGTAAAAACGAGGTTGTTTCATCGGGCATTGGTTGGGGTGGGTAAAACAAATCGGATTCTATTCCTTCGACGACGTGAAACCCCGTTGGCGATTTCAATACCGGGCGACGGTCGACAGCGATGGACGAGAAATAAGCGTCACCTGGGCGTTCGTTGGTGGGGGTTATTTGGGAAGTGGGACATTCTGATGTACTGGTGCGTTCGTGGGTTGTTTCATCAGCATTGGGAAACCCTGTGCTTCCTTTTATCCCCTCTTTGCGAGTGAGAAGGATCGAAAGTGCGGAAGGTGGGCTGAGTCCTGCTACCCGATGAGTGAACGCGCCAGATCCGGTGGCGCTGGCGGAGGGAGCTGTTGGACCTGCTGGACCGGAGTCGAACGTGTAAGTAGACGCGGAGAGGTCCTCGAAGGGATCCATGTCTTGATCAGAGACAAGGGACAATCGTGAGCTGCCTTTGTTTGTGACGAGGGAAGAAGGTGAGAATGAGGATGGGAGAGGGTGTGGCTGTTTAAAAGACGGATGAGGACCGGTCCTAAGGATGGTTTCAGGGGTGCCATCTTGGATCAATGTAGTGCTCGGGAAGATGAAAGAGTCACGGGAGTGTGACGGAGAGGCTAGAAACGTGCACGGCAAGATGCGAATATATTGCAATTAACGCTTGCGGTGTCGCAAATGGAGTCAGAGATACGCACGTTCGGAAGAAGCCAGGGCTGGGCCCGTGGTGGCGTAAACGGTCAGAGATGGGGTGGAGGTTAGACGGGGCGGGGGAGAATTGACAGGCGGACGATGGGGAACGATTGTATCTGACAATTGGAGTGTGCTCTCACGTATGACGCCCTGCGAACGTGGCTGGCCCGGGTTGCGTAAGGATGAGGAGAAGTAGCTCATCGGCTGCAGGAGACTGGAGAATAGGAGGTCTAGGGGGTGTGCTGGAAAAACAAACGTGAAACGTACCCGGCTCGGCGCAATACGGATTCGTCTGGAGGTGGAGACGCGGTGGGAACCATGGCGCAATCATCGTCATAAGGGTGTTCGCCAACGCCGTTCTCGGTGGTGGTGCGGACATCATGGCGGTCGTTGAGTACGACGCGGGGATTGTCTGGAATGAGAGAGGACATGGAGGTGAAACGATAATTCGGTCGGCAAAGCAAGAAATTGAGGGGGGGGGCAAAGCCTCAATCCTCCGTCATGTCACTGTGATACTGCCAGCGCGTTCAATGGCAACTTGCATTATCGGTCAGTCCCAAAAATAGAAAGAGCTCGGCACCGCGTCACGCGTCACGTGGCATCGCAGGCACGCGCACTCTCCGCCGACGTGCTCGACGACGACGACGACGACGACGACGAGCAGGTACGAGTACGACGATGTCAAACACGATTCTTCTGTGCGTATTCTCGTCTTTGTCGCGAGACACGTCCAGCTCACGAGACGACGTCTAGTTACCCCCTTTCCAATTTCACGTTCAGGTTGGTCGTCCTCGTCGCCGTCGCGACGCCGCTCACCTCTTTGTTAGCACCAAGGAAGCCCAACCCGAAGAAGATCCCTCTGTTTCTGCACGTCTGCAGCGTCTTCAAAACAACTATGAAGACTTTGGCATGCGTCGCACCGTAGAGGGGATCCTCGTCGTGCACGACCATGGACATCCGCACATTCTCATGCTTCAGATCGCGAACGCGTTTTTCAAGCTGCAAGTACATTCTTGTTCCCCTGTCCCTCTGTCTGACTATCTCGCAGTCCAGGCGACTACCTCAAACCAGGTGAAGACGACGTTGACGGCCTCAAACGTAGGTTGGACGAACGTCTTGCCCCGCCCTTGGAATCAAAACAATTCAACGCATCCCATGGCGTCGACAACGAATGGGAAATTGGAGATTGTCTTGCTCAGTGGTGGAGGCCAAATTTCGAGACGTTCATGGTACGTTTGATCGATGATCCACGTTACTCCAGAGTCCGACTACCACGGGCTTTTCAGTACCCGTTTGTCCCTGCGCATATAACCAAGCCCAAGGAATGCAAAAAACTGTTTCTGGTCCAGATGCCCGAGCGCAGTACGTCTTGACCATTTGTCTCGTGAATGTTTCTCATCTCGCGCAGAGGTGCTGGCCGTCCCTAAAAACATGAAGCTCCTCGCGATTCCCTTGTTTGAGCTCTATGACAATGCGGCGCGGTATGTTCCCGCGAAATTTTTGATGGATACGATCACGGAGGAATATTCTAGGTATGGACCGCAGCTGTCCGCAATACCGCACCTGCTATCGAGGTACAACTTTATTTACCAGTGAAAAAGCGCCATGCACGTGCATGCATGCAACGTGTGAGTAGTGCCGAGAATCCAGCGGTCGTCCGATTATCCGCTACGTGGAGATGGATTAAATGATAGTTAGTGTATTCGCGTCGTGTTGTTGCAAGATGTGTACTTGGATTGTTGCCCTGATCGAGTAAGGTGCGGAGTCAACGAGGCACAATCGACCTGGCAGCAGCGTCTTTTACCGCAACGGACCCACCAACATTTATCGCAAGCTCGCCAGAGGAAACGCTACCAACCAACCAATGCCCGCGATTGAAAACAACTCGACGACGTCTGGAACGAGCGCCTCTGCCCCTGTCAACGTGAAGCTCCTCTTGATAGGCAATGCATCAGTAGGGAAGAGCAGTCTATTACTACGGTTCTCTGACGAGGCATGGATACCCGAGGACGAGGCGACTGCGACGATAGGTGTCGACTTTCGGGTACGTCGGACCATCCCTCTGGTCGTGCACGCCATCGATGCTGTACGGACAGGTGCACAAGATGGAGGTGAACGGACGGAAAGTAAAGCTTAGCATATGGGTCAGTCGATCCAGACCCGTCCTCCACTAGCAGACTGAACAAACAACACTTGGATCACAAGGATACGGCGGGACAGGAACGTTTTCGGACCATCACATCTTCATATTATCGCGGTGCACAAGGAATTATTCTAGGTGGGTACGGCAGAGCACCTTGGCTCGTATGACAGCTCAACCAGCACAGTATACGACGTCGCCAACCGGGAGACGTTCGACGCTCTCCCAAAGTGGTTTACAGAGATTGATACCTACGTGTCGACGATGGTACCCAAGATCATCGTCGGCAACAAGCTAGACAAGGTGTGTCTGGTTGGTGTGCACGCGGTGGGGTCTGAACGCACAGCAGGAGCATTCGCGACAGGTGTCCACGGACGAGGCGGCGGTGTTTGCAGCACGCAAGGACGCACTGTTCCTCGAGGCATCCGCCAAGACGGCGGTGGGCGTGCGTGAGGTGTTTGAGGGTCTGGTGAGGGAGATTTTGGATACCCCAGAGCTGTGGGCGCCAGTGACGCCGGAGACGGGCGGGGTGCGGAAGGAGGGAATGCCAGGGACGATTGAACTGGGTGAAGGAGGAGGAGGAGGAGGAGGAGGAGGGGGGTGTT
>JBBPTB010000459.1:0-20161 GCA_038093875.1 Boletus tylopilopsis | reverse complement strand
CTGCTTGCCCGACGCACCCGCCCACCACCTAGACCCCTCCCGAGCCGTCGACGAGCGCCTTCGCTCGTTTGGCGCATCCTCGCCCCGCTTGGACTGCTCCCATGGCATCACCGAGCGTGTTCGCTCGTTTGACGCACCCCACGCACCCTTTTTGGACCGCTCTCATGGCGTCAACGAGCACGTTCGCTCGTTTGACGCACCCTCGCCCTGGCTCGTTCGACGCACCCCACCCGTTTTGGACCGCTCCCGTGGTGTCGACGAGCCCATTTGCTCGTTGGCGCATCCCCACCGTGTTTGGACCGCTCCTGTGGCATCACCGAGCGTGTTCGCTCGTTCGATGCATCCTCGCCCCGTTTGGACCGCTGGATGACTTGCTCAACACGCCCGCCTGCCTCCTGGACCCTCCTTCGAGGTGTTGATGAGTCGAATGGCTCCGTTCGACGCGCCCCCGCCTCAGCTGAGCCTCAGCGACCGCACGGCAATGATCGCACCGGACTCGGACTCGGACATGGCGACATGGAGTGATGGACAAACATGTATTAGTAGAGTATGTACTGATAATACAAATATTTTACTACTATTGCCTGAGTGAAAAGAAAAAAAAAAGCTACGGGCTGGTGTGACGCCGTACAGTGACGTGACAGTTGGGGTGACTGTACAGTTGGGCGAACTGGGACCCCGAAGGGGGCCCAGTTCATAGTCTGTGAACAAGGAGAGACCGACCTGGGCCATCGAGCCCGTTTGTTGCGTCCGACGGACGACCCTCTCCGAGGATTAGGTCCGCGCTGAGTCCGTACTCGGATCGGTACGCACAGGGACGGGTAGAGAGACGGAGGGTGCGGTTTCGAGCCTGCGAAAGCTCTCATCAGGGGGCTTTACCGCTACCCCGACTGTCATCCTTCCAGGGCCGTTTAGGTGAACTACCAGCTGTAGCTATCAGTGGGAGTAGGCAAGGGCAGTGACCAAGGTGGTATGCGTGCGCGACCCACCGAGAGGCTGGTGACTTAGATATGGGAGAGGGCGGGTGGGGAGAAGGAGGCTTCTTATCGGCGAGATGCCAGTGCGATCGCATGACGCGATGCACTCCCACGGGCCAACCGGGCAACCAGGACCGTTTCCAGTCCCACCGGCACTTTTGCGTTCCCATGCGGTACCACACTGGTACTAGCCAGTGTGGATGTCTTCCTTGTCATCCAGAGAGGATCAACGAAGTGCACAGAGGTACAGCAAATGATGTTATGGTGTACGGAGGAGCACCTGGCGCTGAAAGGCAGTACCTAGGTTAGTTGTAATAGACCAGTCTAATGAGCGAAATAGTAAAAGGAAAAACGAACGAAACCTTGAAATCAATCGTAACGCACGTCGCACCTCACCTTCCTCGCACGACCAAACTCAACAACCGCCTCGCACGATTATGCACCTCGTCCTCCTCGCTCGAATCCGCCCATACGTCCCCAGATCCCTCCTTGTGTGTCTTGTGCATCCTGTCACCATTCGTCTTGTCGAGCGACTGCGCACGGCACCCGCACCCGCTGCACGGAAACCTCTCATCCTCCGCATCACCATCGTCATCAAACAAGGGCGGCGAAGGGGAAAACGTCGGCTGCAGCAATACCCGCACGCTTTTTCGACCCACCGCTGGCCCCTCGGTCGATGCGTTTGACGAGGCCGAGTCCGAGTGTGAATGGAATTGGTGTTGGACGCACGCATAGGTGGCGAGAAACCGAAACGGTGGCGGCGACCGCGACCTCGACCGCGACTTATCTTTGTCCTTGTGCTTATCCCCGACCCCCACCACCGACGAACTCCTCAACGGAGGCTGCGACTGCGACAGCCTCGACCGCCTCTTCACCAGCACCACCGTCATCGACTCCACTTCGCCATACAAACTCTCCCTTTCCGTCTCGTACAACGAAATCGACGCCGAATTACACCAAGGTGGCGAAATGAGTCAAGAGGTGGACACTCCTTCGGAAAGTTGGCGACAAGATCAGAGGCCCAACAAGTACGACGAGGCTGGTGCTCAAATAAGTGTCGATAGTCGAGACCAGAACTTGAAGCGAAGGGGTGCTTACCTAACGACAAAAATCCCGCCCTTCGATCTGGCCTCACTGGCAAACCCTCAGTTGCCCATGGCCGCGCTTCGTGTCTTCGCAATTGACAGTAGTGGTCTGACGACGTACTCCCCCCACGACATGACGACGCGTCGGCGTGTCGATGACTTGAGAGGTAAGTAGTTTAAGGTTGGTTATGGAATTAATCTCGTTCTTCGGGGCTGTTCTCTCAGCGTACAGATATCATTCTCATCCCACGTTTTCTCAACGACACGAAGAGCCCGCCAAGGACAGCTACATGAGCCTCCTCCTAGAACCAGCGGTACTGGTGCGAGACACCAAGCCAGATCCATGCGATGGGTACGCTCACGATACAAGACCATTGACTTGAAACCATGTCTTGTGTAGATCATTATCGGGGAGACGATAAGGCATGGATAGTCTCTACTGCACAGGCACTAGCGAGATACTAGCTGATTGGATTCGACTCTGGTGAGCACGTTCGACGTGTCATAGCCACTTTTGCCCTCTTTGACAAAGCAAATCGATGCAAGTCCTAGTGTCGATGTGACATGTTTCATCAACTGGATGGTCACTGGTGCAGCTACCGATTGAATACATCCATGTCGGTGAATGCTACATATTTTGCGAGCAAGTTGCCACGTACAAACCGAGGGAAGAAACATTTACATGTACGTTCAGTTCATAAGTATGAGTGTTGGAATAAAGTGGACATAATGAACGAGCGAGCTTCCATTGATCCCTACCCATACCATATTCCAGATGGCCGGAGGTGGGTAGGAAAAATGGTGCAAAACGAAGTATACAAATCACCAATCCCCTGGATTGATAATGGTAAATGAGTCCTTGTCACGGCGGGTAACAAGGGCCAAAACCGATTCGTCAGTACTTTTCACCATCTCAATTTCGCCACCCTCCAGCGGCCCGTAGGCTTCACCCGGGCCGGACGCCACAGCATTCGTAAAACTCATCGTGGTAAATCTGACTTGAGAAGGCACGCCACTGTCAAGCTGGTCACTTCCCAGGATCCACTCTGCGCTCTCCCCACAGAGTTTATGACCAGGCTCGAGAAAATAGTTGCGAGCGCCCTGCGGGTCATTGGGATGCTCGACCATCACATAGCCAGATGACATGCTGTCATCATACACACCGACCCAGATATGGACTTTGTCTCCACCGAGAATCGTAAAGTCTTCGAGAAATACTGGGAGGGTCGGGTACCACTCGTACCAAGCTATATGCAACAACGAGAACATTTAGACATGAAAGATGTATGACCTGATTCCTTACCTGTGTAAGCTGGCGGTTCCGCGGTGAAGTTGATGCCCGCGCGAAGAAAGTTGTTGCATTTGTCACCGTCAATACCAACCCAAGCAGAAATAGAAGTGCCAGGTGGTCCATTAATTTCTTGCATGGAGATGGTGCCTGTGTTTTCTCGGAAGGTTCCCTGGAGAATGATAAGACCAAGCAAGACATCATCCAAGATATTCACAACATACCGGTTCCCTTCCGACCATGACACCGGCACGGGTATAGCTCTTTGACCCATCACGGCGCTCGAGAGGGCCAGACAAGGCTGCGGAAGCAAGGAGTAAGCTGTAGAAGAGGATGGGACCGAAACACATGGGGGGATAAACTTGAATGGTGGTCAACGGGTGATCCAGATGGCTGAAGCTGGGATTGAAACCCCAGGTACGACTCGTGTTTTTATGGTGCTCCAAGTCACCCGACTCTGGAGTATCCAATTAATTATCCATCGGAAACACAACCTTGAAACGGGTACCTGTCAGTCATAACTCAGAGATATCGCATAGTGTCGCACTAGCTGCTTAAGCGATGAGATATGCTTAAGTATCCTACGGAGTGAACTGAGCCTTCAAGAGATATCGGAATGTCACCCACAGATAATCGTGCGGTTTCTTCTCCGGGACCACGTAAATTGAGGCCACGTGAATTCAATTAGTCGTTTTGATCAGGAACCCTCTTAGATCTATCGGGTGTGTTCAGACCGTTGGTTGAAAGATGATACGTGTGAACGCGGTGAACAAACAAAATCCCACAGCCACAAGACATGATTCAACCTTAGTATGAAACAGCATCAGTGGTTGGGAGTGCACGACGAGTCTATAGGAAAACGCGCTCGAGACGGCTGTCGTCCTGCCACAGTAGTATGCCTCTCGTTCATGGGTATTCCCGATAACTGCACTCACTACAGAGTACATCTTACTAGCAGGCTTGCCGGTGCCGCTTAGCAAGGTATTGAGTAACCTGGGACGATGCATGAGGGCCCGGCTTTGGCGGACATCACGTCTCTCCTTTGTAGTACAATGACTCGGATGACTCACATCCAGTCCTTGCAGGGATGTCCATACAACGTCAGGATGAATGACACACCGACGTGCGTGAACCGGGCTCATCCACTCACATTTACCAGGCCTGAATGCAAACGAGTCACTTTGTTCCAGGAACAATCTTACTTGCAAGTTCCACGACGTTATACACTGCGCTATTCATCTAGTACGTGGAGCTATCGTGAGTTGAAACTGTTTCTCCTGGATGGATAGGCACCAACGTACTCGGTATGTGACCTATTTGCAGGTGAAGCTAAGCAACGTAAACGGACGATTGACCTCTGCCATCACTAGTCGACTTTGCATATACCTCCCGGTGCCTTTGATGTTCGCCTCACTTAGACCAACGACATGTTTCGGGCGGACGCACTCGCGTTTCTGGACGCGATGCAGGATCAGATAGGTTTGTGACTTCCATGTCTTCTGGTACCACACTATTTCAGACGCACCATCGAGGTCGATAATGCCAATCTGTTTTAGTTATCGACTCTTGAGAGGGACTTGAACATTTCAACCACCGCCATTATTCACTGGCATCAAGTCAAGGACAAGACAACATTGCAGGCTTGGAGATGAATACAAACGCCAACCAGATTATCCAGCCAATACAATACCAAGAACAATCAAGAAAACAGGCCAGTCTAGTAAGTGTAATGGCAAAGAAAACGAACGAAAGAAACAAAACCAATCGCAACGCACGTCGCAAATCGCCTCCCATGTCCGATCAAACCAAACAACCGCTTCGCATGACTATACACCTCGTCTTCCTTGCTCAAATCAGCCCACCCCCCGATCCCTTCTTGTGCGCCCCGTCGCTGTTCGCCTTGTCGAGCGATTGCGCGCGGCGCACGCCCCACGGACGCTCCTCCTCGTCATCATCACGATTATCATCAAGCAAGTCAGGTGGCGAAGGCGAAAACGGCGACTGCAGCGGTACGCGCACGCTTTTCAGTTGACGAGACCGTTTCGGTCGCGTTCCCGTTCACCGTCGACACTGAGGGCGGGTTCCACAGGTGGCGGTGGGAACCGCACGTGGCACGTCCAACGACATCGTCCGATCCACAAACACTCAATCTCCATTTCAATCCTGGCCCTGGGTTCTGGATGTGCATGCCACCATGCCAGTTTCCGATGTGGCCGGGGAGGCCGGGCTGGGGCCTCGATGGGGGCGAAGCCCCTCGGAGGAGTGCCAGGGGTCCTGGCGCAGTGGCTGGCGTCAGTTGCTGCGTAGCTAGACACTACCTACCACCACCTTGCCTGAGCCATTAGCAGGGGGATTCCCCCTCTCCAACGTGCTTGCTACCTGTCCATTTCTGAGTCTATGCGCCGTTTGGGCGCGAGGTTAGTCGGACTTGTAGAGAGCGAGTTAGGAGACGACCGGACGGCGGACGGAGGCGCGGGGAGAGATGGCGCGGCTTCCGCCAAGACATGTTCGTGCTTGTAGACGTCGATGTATGCGTCGCCTGATCCACAGCGACCCGTCCATGATGAAATGCCCCATTTTCGCCCACACTGGCACGCACCGAGTTGATCTCCCCGCCGTAACCTTGCGCCAGAAGCTCCGTAGGCCACAACCCCCGTCTATCCTCCTTGACATGAACTCTTTGTCCAATCCTCGTCGCCTCTCCCCTTTATACGCGGAGCCGTCCTCGCTACCCACCCTCTCGGCTTTGTCCACGTCAACTCCGACGAGACGGTGAGGATGATGCGTTTACTGTGCCGCTCCTTGGTCCAATTATCGACCTCCAAATTACCTCAAGGGGGTCACGCCCGACGACTCGGAGTGCACATGAGGGGAGCTCGTCGCCAGAGGGCGTGTCGTTGGCGACATGGGGTAACGTTAGCATTGGTTGTGCGGCTAGACGGCTGGTGGGAGTAGACATAACAGTTGCCCACGACCGAGAACCGACACTCCTTCCTTAACATTGAACAGAACGTTTGTCCTCCATCTTGACCTGATCCCGATTCTTGAGGGTCCACAGACGATGCCGATGTTGATAGCACTGAGCAGTGCTAGTGAGCAACGACGAAATTGAAGGGAGCAATGATGCTTGAAACTCCGCTTTCCCCAACAATCCACCGGGCATCTGTGTTCGTATCTCCTCCTCAGTTGATCATGATGATATTTCGCTTGATGTCCAATTTTTCATCCATTGTTGAAGACGACTCTCTGTTCAATGTCCATTTTTCATCCGTCACCTCTGACCACAATTCCCTGTCCAATGCGAGCTCGTCATTGGAATATTTTATCAACCACGTTTTTCTCCCATATATCCTCCTGGAAGGATGACTATAACCGAAAGAATACACATGCGCTAGCTTGTGTAGTGCACGCCAGACCACAAGCATCACATTGAGGGATATGGGATTTGAAAACGTTACCAAGAATTCAAAGTTGCTGTGTAATCATATCGTCTTCTTGGTGATACGACGGTCGGAGGTAGGCATTCATATATCATGTTCAAGATATTTGCGTCTTGGCTGAGTACCCTTTCTGAGATGCACCTCATATGGAAACTTATGGCGGTCAATGCAATCCGACCTTTCTGCAGAAAGCAAGAGAATGGCATTCTCACATCCCGAGCGAGCTATCATGATTGACAATGGATATCCCCGATATAGACTGGCCGGCTTCCTCCGTAACGCACGCGAGGAGCTGCTCACTGACTTCCTGCAGGTTCTCGACCAAGCGAGGATATCGATGGACGACACTGTCGTCAACAAGGAGAACAGTGTGGAATATCGCAGTGCTCGTTGTTGCGGAATGCAAGTCGAGAATTCTTAAAAAACCTTGCAAGAGCAAGAAGTGGACTGGCGAAGGTGGTTCAGCGTCACGTCATCCTCGCCATGTCACCTACGTCTGGACCTAGACTCTTGCAATATGAAACGAACCCGGTCATCAAGCAGCCGTGCTAGTCCGGGCACACAACACAGACATGCGAGGATTGATGCGACAACCTGAGCCATGGCCCGTCGTTCGTCGATGGAGATGAGGATATTCGGTGGTGTCCGTCGACGTAGGCAACGCTGCACATGCCAATATGTCTTGGCAGAAGCCGCTGGCCCCGCCGATGGACTTGTAAATGTTAACCTCAGTCCTCAGTCCTAGACTCTGGCCCACTCGGAATCCGTCTGGAACGCACGACATGCATGCCAAATCCAATGCAAGACGGAGGTAGGCATGGGAACAAACATGCTCGAAACCGTGATCGAACAAAGTGGCGTGTTAGAGCCAGGATGGATATGCGCCCGGGATTGCACGGGAAGCCACCTTCCTTTTCTTCCTTGACCACCTCAACCACGGCCTTGGAAATGGTGACATAGGGTAAATGGACCTGTCCCATTTGTATCTTTCTCTTTGAGCTATTACTGCCCCAGGCGGTACTCCAGCGTTACGCGCCTCGCAGTCATCCAGTTCACTTTCTCTCACTTGTATAGATAGTAAATTCAATCCAGAACATATGAATCGCATAAATACGATCACCGTCTAAAAACCGCCGATTGTCGCCAACTTCTAACTTCACCTGACCCCTTCCACCTTGGAAATTTCACGTTCCATCCCGTTGCTCCCTCCTTTGAGAGAGGGGGTTCCTTCTTCACAATCCGATCTTTGCACTCTACGAACCACTTCGATATTGACTGAGTGATCCTCCCTCTCCTGCTGCACCATCGCCGAACCCTGCTGTCCTTGATCAACGTTTCTGAACAATATCGCAGACATGGTCGTATCCAGACCATTGCTAGACCTTAATCGCACACCAAACCCCGAATCGATGTGAAATTGACCGTGAGTGACATGATGATGCAGCGCCCGTATGCTGATGATGAACCTCGGGACGAGCGGGACAAAGAACAGGGATGATACTGCAGCCAGGAAGATCGCGACATCGTTTTGTGGAAGGAAATTCGTCCGGAAGAGCAGCAAAGTCAATTGGCTGAGCAGGTTCCTAGAGGTAGACGAGGAAGTATGACATTCACATGTCAGGCGCGATCGTCGAGCGCACGTGCAAAACCGCGCGATGGACAATGTGCTTACACGAAAAAGTAAAGAATTCCGTCCCTCGTCATTAGTTGCATGTAGCAGTTGACTTGCCATTGCTTCGTTGCCTTGTGCATTCTAATCGATTCTTTCAGTGTTTGGACAAGAGCAAGAATCAACAACGAAGCGGAAAGAACAACTCGAGGGAGCAAAATATACACTGAAATTTTGGGTGACAATCCAATGGTCGTTGCATTGCAAAGCGAAAGATTGGAAACGTGAACCATTGCCACTAAGAAAAAGTGAGGATCCCAAATTCAGGTGAGGTCGGTTGCTTATGATTTCATACGTACCAAATAAGCTGGTAGTATTGTCGTAGATTCCATAGAAAACGACTGTGGTGATTAATTGTACCAGATAAATGAGCAGAAGAATCCAAAAGATTATCCTAGATTGATTGCACATTGCATAGACGCGCAGAATCATCACCCCTATGAGCAAATTAGCAAACAGTAATTCGAGGATGAAGTCAGAGCGAGCGATAGCTTACAATCGGCAGCGAGAATAAACACTATGTACGACCAAATGCATGCTAGAAATAGCGCCCCACCTGTTGGATATGAAGTCTAGTACACGCCAGCTTGTCGGGATGCCTACAACTATTTCATGGTGAGGCGTCCATGCGTTATTATTCGAAAGTCAAGGGTATGCACGTCTGTCAGAATGACATCAGTTTGATACAACAAGCCGAAATTGGGAGTCAACTAACTTCTATGGTTCCAGTATTGAAGGAAGTGCCCACTACCAACGTACTACTGGCTGAGCCGATGGATCGGTTGAGATGATTCATCTACATACCGAGTGACCCGGCCCTTAGGAATGGATTGAAGGTTAAGCATGATGCGATTCAGCACATAGTAAACCCACATGACCCAGAGAAGACCAGCATAGCGACCCTGTTTGATCGGACATCTCAATCTAGGAAACATTTCAAACACAACAGTACGCACGACAACAAACATTGTGGAGACCCAGCTCCAGGGTTTGAGCTGTTACATGATTCAGGACATTAGATGTGGTGGCGATCTGTGATAGCATCTCGAGTGTTCATTACCCAAATGTATTGCGCCTGATGAGTAGATTGTGATTGTGTCGGAAACTGATGTAGAGGAGGAATGAAGTACCTCTAACGAGAAGGTGAGGACTGATTTTGGTGTCTCGCTGGTTATCAACTCTGGGAGATGCTTGTAAACTGTTCACTTACTATAATCATATCCGATGACAGTCATGACAGCACCTATGATAGCATATTAGAGGATCGTTATTTGAGTGAAGGGCAGCCATACTGGCCACGTAGTCGTGTAGAATGGCAAGTTCCACAGCAGACCGGATGTCAGAGGACATGGATTGCACTATGATGTGTTTGATTGGCGTTAGCTAGTGGATGATATGTCTAAGTCCCGCAAGAAGTAGGGCAGACTATATATCATCCGAGTCCACTCAAGGGGATATCATGATGTCTGGCCACCGATGGCTTCAATAATGACTGACCCACGCAGATGCCAGTGGGTGAAGGCACACTAAGAATTCGGTCATCTTCTTGTCATACCATGAAAAGAACAAAGTCGAGGCTCTGTGCACAGGATCCACACATGACCAGCATGGACTGCATATTGCCTTTAATTTGCCACTGCCATCAGGTATGCCACCGCGGATGCGATTTCGGAGCATAGTCTATGGATGTGCGAGCGTCGGGAAACCAAGATTTTACTGCTCCATTAGGAAAAAGGAAGTTCGATGAGTTGATTTCTCAAACATGACGTCTCATAGGTTATGCCTGATACCTCTTAGTAATGAGGAATTGCCAGAGCCGTACGAGTTAGTGGACATGGATGCTGAACGGGAAGCAGACGACGAAGATTGAACGTGCACAGTACTCGATGATCTAATGTTCTCGAGATAATCGGAGTTGCGTTAGTGAACCTACTAACCGGCGGCCGCATGTGAGTTTGCCATGAGCCTGGAGTCCCCGTTAGGCCGTGGAGAGCCAACAAAACCGTGTGACCCTGCCACTGATGTAACCTTTCCGGAACATGGTGGATGGAATTCCCAGGAGCGAGCCCGTGTTTCTTCAAAAACTGGCATTTCAGAGAGCTTTCGAACCAGGGGATTTGATATGTGGGTCCAAGCTCACATTTGGTTCCGGGTCACACACGCCACAAGACTCATACTGCCAGTGTGAAGTTCTGAACTTTAAGTAGTAAACTTTGAAACACGGCGGTCGCTTGCTGAAACTTGGTGTCGATAACCGTCCGCTCCGGCAAGCCTGTGGCCATCTTGGGGCTTTACTAGGGATAAATTGCCGTATGATCAATGTTCCAACCACCGCGGAGATCCACCTCATGATCTGTTGGATCGTAAAAGGGCTATCCTGGAGCGCAAACGCCGGCTCGAACGGTCATGTCAGGTCAGGAAGATCATGGCATGCAAAATGGACCCATTCGTTTTGGTCAATCTCTTCAACGACCCTTGATATGCATGATTCTTTCCCATCGATGCGGGTGAAGGGGACGAGGTTACCGATGACCTGACCGATGTTCACCGGTTCAGCTCCTACGGAAGGTAGGCTGGGCCGCCAGGCGGGTGAAGTCCCAGCGCTTCACGATCAAGGTCAGCTGCCTCGAATCGCTTCCCCGCCCTCTTCAGCAAGAGCACATGCAGTTCATCCGCTGTGAGGTACACATGTGTTGTTACTAGTTATCCTTATCCACACTGAGAACAACATACACCTACCTTCTGACTCCATGCTGGCTCACGATCGCCGAGTACCACGATAGTACAGAAAAGGATGGTATGCTGTGAGTGCCAGGTGGCCCTGAGACGGCGGTGGTTTCAAATATTAGTACACACCCAAATTCCTGGCAAGTAGAACACGCCACTTCAAAGCGAGGAGCATACCCAAATTTGATGGCAATCCTGAGATTCCACAGTCAAGCTCCAAGTGCCATGCTTGGGACCATAATAGTAAGAGGGAGACTTCAGCTTCACCACTGTTCAGGCTGATCCCTTCTTCAGAGCAATTTCTCCAGTCGACAAGACGACATTGCAGACTCATATTCGACTTGCATCACTCTAGTTTCAGCAAGAATATACCAACGCCAACCAAATTATTGAGCCTATACGATCCCAAGAAAATTTATTCACTCCCGTTCACGGTCAACGCTGAGGGCGAGGTGGCGGTGGAAACCAAAACGGCGGTAGCGACCACGATGGCGATCGTATCAAGGGATCCTTATCCTGGTCCTGATCCCCATTCCCCACCACTGACGAACGCGTCAACGCAGGCTGCAACGGCGACCGCGCACTCACCCTCGACCTATCGGTTAAACACCATCGATTCAACCTCGCCACACAAACCCTCCCTTCCCGCCTCGTAGCACGACGAATTCGAAGCCTATTCGCGTCAGGGCAGCAAAACACTCCTTAGACCATGCTCCTGCTCTTGTATCGTGTCCTTGTCTTACTTGACAGGCCACGCCACGTTCTCCGACGGTGTACGACTCGTAATCCGCAACGCCGACCGCAGCGACATCTTGATCTCCCGCTGTCCCCCCTGTCGTCCATTCACATCCTCGCTCGTCATCCCCCCATGTCCACTTCCACTTGGATTCACCTCACCTCGTCCTCTTTCCAAGTTCCGATCACGCAACACGGACCCTGGCGCATGCGGCATGTCCACCCAATCTTCATTTCAACCCTGGCCCTAGGTCTAGACGTGCATGCCACCATCCCCGTTTCTAGGCCATCTCGTGCCCTGTTTTCCGCGTGCTTTGTGTGTGCGACGTCGGTTGGACCTGTAAAGACTGCAGCTGTGACGGAGGGGTGACGGGGACGCGGAGAGACGATGGCGGCTTCCGTCAACATGTTCGTGCTCGTAGACGTCTGAATCGCTCTGTCGATGAACTTGACATGGACAAAGACGAGCGCTAGGGGACGCGGATGGATGCGCGGATCAAGGGGAGAGGCAAGGATTCAGACGAGGAAACCACGTCCAAGGAGGCGGCCTAAGCAATATGCGACGGCCCAGCCCGTCAGGCGCAAGATTTCGCAAGGGCCGAACCAGCGCAGCTGTCAGCGTGCGCGAAAACGGGATGCTGATCCGAGAGGTGGAGAGCAGGGTCATACAGACGCACGTCGAACCATGGATTCTTCGCATCGGGTGAGACGACGGTGTCGGCGTCGGCGACGCATACATCGACGTTTCTCATTCCGTGGTGACATTGCCCTGCTCCCTGGGTCTTCGAAACAGACCGCAGAGGGACCCGAAAAAGAAGAAAGACGTGCGGCGGTGCCCGTGGACGTCGGGTGCGTTGGCATGTGCGTTGGGCCGAAGTGGCGACCAAGGGTCGTGGGGAAGCAACGGTCCCGCCCACCCCACCTCGAACAGTCATTTTTGACGACTCGGAATGTGCCTGAGGGGTGCTCGTCAGAGCCTGTGTCGTTGCTGGACACTGTGGTGGTAGGGAACAGGGTATTTGGTATGCGTGTCGCACTGGTGTGGTGAAGGTGTGGTTCGAGTGAGACGCTGGTTCCGAGTCGTCAGAGTCTTCACCTCAGGCTTCAGTTACGTTTTGCAGGGTTGCTTGGGATGTCAACAGATTATCGGGTAGCCTGAGGGTCCCTTTGTGAACAGCACTACCGGTGACAAGCGAATGCCAGTGAGAAGGACCTGATATAGCATCAACCAGAGTATAGGACACTCTGGCGCCTTCCTTGACATGGTTGATCAGTGCGTTGATCGTGAACATGGGTTACCTCGCCAACATCCCTTGAAACTCCGCTTTCCAGCCTCTCAGCACTCTGCATTTGCTCTGCATTGCCCGTAGCGCATCGCTCTTCCTTCTTGACTGCCTCGAGGCTTGGATATGGATGGGCTTTCACCAACGTTCACCGACACTCGACTGGCGACATAAACTCGGATTTTTCACACAACTTTACTCTCCCGTCGACGAAACTGATACCGAATCCTTCACTTGTGTCTCGGTCGTTCTTGCCCTCGCGTTTTTCTTGTTCTCAGACGATGTCGATTGCTGTGACATCCAGCACTTTGTTCACACGTCCATCCCCATCTTGCACTTGGCATGCATGTCGTGCGTACCTGCACGGATTCAGAGTGGGTTGAAGTCCGGGACCGAGACTGACATTTGCAGGTCCATCGACGGTGCTAGCTCTGCCAAGACATATTCCCGCTCATAGACGTCGATATATGTGGTGTTGCCTGCGTTGACCTCGACGTGGACACCACCAACTCATCTGCGCATCCGCTCATGACATGGACGCCGAACGGCGGCGGCACACCCAGACTAGTGCGACTTCTTGGATATGCACTCGAGATTGCCCAAGTAGGCCGTGTTCCTTTTCTTCCTTGACCACCTCAACAAAGGGCTCGGAAATGGCGACCGTACCTACGAACGGAATGCTTCCGGATGGTGGCAAGACGAGCGCTCATATTTTTTTCCCATTCCGGTCGATCTGGTCTCTCCAACAAGTACAGTTGTATATGTAGTACATTCAATCCAGATCTGTTTTCCGTTCAAACCACTGCCAACTATTCGCCAGCCTCCTTTTTTTCAAAATCCGATCCTTAAACTCCACTTCAATATCGACCGAGTGGTCCTCCCTCTCGTGCTGCGCCATCTCCAGACTCTGTTTCTTGATCGACGTTCCTGAACACCATCGCAGACGTGGTCGCATCGAGACAACTGACATGGTTCGACGCCAAGCACACGCCGAACTTGAACCCTGTATCATCGGACAATGCAAAGCAAGACAAAAAGGTATCGATGCTATCCATCATACATCTACTAGGCACCGAGATGGATATACAAAATCCGTTGATCCAACGGCACGTCCACGCTTCGCATCGTCTTGTTCAACGCATACGCCGCGCGGGTATAATCAAGACGGCCAGAGTCGCCCACCATGCATGCCCGGTTTCCCCCGTGCCTCGCGCATGTGCAAGGACCTGCAGAGACTGTGAACGTCAGAGCCTGCGGCTGCGACGGAGGGGTGGGCGGAGACGTGGAGAGACTCGATCGACGGCGGCGGCTTCTGCAAAAACATGTTCGTGTTCGCAGACGTCAATGTATGTGTCGCCGATGCCGACGCCAGCACTGTCGTCGCCTGCGTATCCACAAACGACATGGACGCCGACCTGCAGTCCCCTAGCGTCGCCTCATCCAACATGGAGGACCTATGGCTCCACGCGCGTCTGTATGCTCCACCCCTCAGATCAGCGTCCCGTTTTTGCGCACGCTACCAAACGTGCTAGGTCGTTGTGTAATCTTGCGTCGGACGGACTGCGCAGCATGTTGTCCCCGTTGGTCCTCGTGGTCGCATACCGCTTAGGCCGGGATGTGGGCTCGTCGTCTGACTCCTCGCTTCTCCCCATCCCCATCCGCTCGTATTTTTTCATCGACGACACCAAGGGTGATTCGGATGTGTCTCTGTTCCTTGGGTCTTCGAAATAGACCACAGAGGGATACGATGGCTTTGGTGGGGCTGTCGTAGGCGGCGCTCAGCGAATGCGGAGGGGAGGTAGCGACCAAGAGTCGTGGGAGCAATAGTCCCATCGACCTCACCTCGAACGGGTCATTTTTGACGACCTGGAGTGCACGTCAAAGCCTGTATCATTGCTGGACACAGTGCCAGGGGTAGGGAATAGTTGTGTCGTGTACGTGTCGTACTGGCGTGGTGAAGGTGTGGTTTGAGTGAGATACTGGTTCGTCAGAGACCTCATCTGAGGCTTCAGCTATGTTTTTCGAGATTGGCCGACGGGGTTGCTTGGGGTGTCGCCTCTAGATGATCGAGTACCGGGGAGCCTTGAATTCATCCGTTGCTTGAAACTCTGCTTTCCACTTGAGTCATCAGCAAAACTAAGCTTTGCACAGACGCTTTCTATTTTGCTGATAGGGTCAAGGACAAGTTGCTCTTGCTTCTTGACTACCTTGACGGTATGGATATGAGCCTTTACCCACACTCGTGGGTGGCGGCATCAATTCAGATTTCTGCACAAACTCTCCCACCGACGAAATCGGCACCGAATCCCTCCAAGGCGTGTCCGTCATTCTTGTAGCGTTTTTTTTTCTTTAATTCTGAAGCAAGGCCGAGTGCTGTGACATCCAGCGCTTTGTTCCCACGTCCATCCCAATTATCTTGTTAAAGAGTGGGTCAGAGTCGAGGACCGAGACTGACATTCGCAGGTTCATCGATGGTGCTAACGCCGGCTTATGCCAAGCAGTATTTGTGCTCATAGACGTCGATATATGCTGCGTTGCATGCGTCAACGTCACCGTGGACACCACCGACTATCCTCATCTGCGCATTCGCTCACAACATGGACACCAAATGGCGGTGGCACGCCTGTATTGAGTACCCAGACCAGCACGACTACTTGAATACGCGCTCGGGATTGCCCAAGTAGGCTGCGTTCCTCTTCTTCCTTGGCTGCCTCGACGGTGACTCATTTTTAAGTGAAACACGGCTGTTGCTAGCTGAAACTCGATGTCGATGGCCGTCTACCGCGGCAAGCCTACGGCCATCGTGGGGTTGTGCTAGATCATGATGACCGATTACTTACCGCAGGGATGCAGATGCATACATTAAAGTTGATTGAACCACCCGTATCCTTGTTCGATTATCGTTCCTTTCCTCCTTCAAATTGCACCGGACGACTTTTTGTACCAGTGATCAACAGTAACTTGTCCTGTCAACTCACTGGCAGCACCGTAAGTACGAGTGGTAGGCCCATTCCAGGATGTTGACACAACTCTTTTCGGCTTATTCTGGCAAAGAGTCAAGGTCACCGGGCTGGGGCAATGACTTCCCTACAACCAGTACAACTCCCTGCATGAAACTTGGACTGTCACTGATGATTAAAACACAAAATTTTTGAAATCAGGAGATTACGGATGACAACGCAAAGCAAGACAACAAGGTAACAATATTCTCCACACCCTAGACACCGAGATGAATATACAAAATCCGTTGATCCAATGGCACATCCACGCTTCGCACTGTCTTGTTCAACGCGTAAGCTGCGCGGGTATAATCAAGACACCCAGAGTCGTCCACCATGTGCTTGTAAAACGTCGACGTGATCTTGTTCGTCTCTCCATCGTCCACCGCCCACATCGTGCCAATCACCGAACGGAACCCAATGAACTGCATCGCCGCCGCAAGATGAATCACTTCATCCGGACTCTCCTCGTCGCCGACAGTCGTATGGCACGCAGACAGGTACGCAAACTCGGGGTTCTTCAAATCGCACGTCATGATCCGTTGGATCGTAAACCGGCCATCGTGCAGCGCAAACGCCGAGTCAAATGGTCGTGCCCGATTGGGGAGACCGTGACATGCAAAGTGGACCCACTCGTTTCGGTCAAGTGCTTCAACGACCCTTGATACACAGGAATTCTCTCCATCGATGCGTGTGAAGGGGACGAGGTTGCCGACGAGCTGACCAATGTTCGCCAGTTCAGCTGTTACGGAAGGCAGTTCGCTCTCGCCAGCAGCCTTGGCTTGACCGATGGCAACAAAACGTCTATGCTGAGTGGCAGAGCGGCACTGTCTAGCGCGAATGAGAGCCATCAAGGTTGGAGTGTAGGATGAAATGTAGAGATCAGGGAGACTATGTTGACCCTTCCTGTACGGAGCGGCAGCGTGCAAGGGCAGCAATGAAAATTCGGCAGTGGGGCACCACCAAATGCGAGAACGAGGCGGATAGATCGTACGTAGGAAATCAACGATGGAGGAAATGATGTGATCCCATATTTTCCGTAAAAACGCTGCGAGTTGCCTCGTCACATCCGCCCTCATTCCACGTGTAGTCAAGTTGTGGAGCTCTCGTGACAGATCTTGAACGCCTTCCTGGGTGATCTGCAACGGAATATGGAAGGGGTCGCGTCCGAGCATGATGACGAGGGCATCGCAACTATGCTTGCTTGCGTTGACAATGATCACAGGTCCTTCACTTGCAGCGCACTGGAGATCCGAGAAAAGGGGGGGCAGCAGGAAACGGGAGAAACCAGGAAGCTCGCGAATATTGGTGACAACTCCCTGCAGTTCGAGATTGAGGTGGCAGAGTTGTTCATGCTGATCTCTACCGGGTGAATCGACGACACTGCGAATTTTGGAGGCCAGACGGGTGAAGTCATCTGCCAACAACTTTCCTGTCGTGCCAGATGCCATGACATCATCCACGACAGAACGAAACCGAATGAGTTGGTTCCAAAACATACCACGTCCCTGCTCCAGCAGTTCAACTGCTTTTGTAGGTAAATTGCTTCGGAGACAAGCTGAGAACGCGTCCAAAGCAAGTGAGGATGACACCTTTTTCACGAGAGGGAGATATTTGGGTAATGATGGCAGAGTGGTTAGATATTGACAAAGTAAGCGCAGAGAGGTTTCATATGAGAAAGGTATTGATGAGTGCTGGAAAGATTCAACCATAGAGACCCATTCCCTGGTTACGAACAAGTCAACCGAAGAAACAACCTGGTTGAGCTGAGCGAGCTGAGCGTAGAGACTGAAGAGCTCTTCTTGATCCTCTAACCGTTTTGACTGTGTAAACCGATCCCTCAGGTGGTTCGCAAGGTTGTTCAATGACTGCGATCGATTAGGGTGTCCTTGCGGTCGAAGACCAAGGGCTTCTCGGTCAAGCGCAATGGCCTCGTCAAGATCCTGCATGACCCCTAACTGCTTGCACCGGGTGGAAAGATCAACCGCAAGGATGTTCAATGATGCCGACCGTTGTGGGTGTCCTGGCGGGCGAAGGCCAAGGGCTTCTCTGTCGAGACCAATGGCCTCATCCAAATCCTCCAGAACACCAAATCGCTTGTACCGGGCAGCAAGATCAATTGCAAGGTTGTTCAATGACGATGACCGATGAGGGTGTCCTTGTGGCCGAAGGTCAAGGGCTGCTCTGTCGAGAACAATTGCCTCGTCCAGATCGCCCAGAACCCCGAATCGCTTGTACCGAGTGGAGAGAACAGCTGCAAGGTTGTTTAATGACATCGACCGGTCGGGGTGTCCGGGCAGTCGAAGGTCAAGTGCTTCTCTGTTGAGAGCAATGGCCTCATCAAGGTCCTCCATAACCCCCAGTTGCCTGTACCGGGCAGAGAGATGAAGTGCAAGGTTATTCAACGACGTCGGCCGATCAGGGTGTCCTTGCAGGCAAAGTCCAAGGGCTTCTCGGTCGAGGGCAATGGCCTCGTCAACGTCCTCTAGAACCCCCAACTGCTCGTACCGGGCAGTGAGATGGACTGCAAGGTTGTTCAATGACGCTGACCGGTTAGGGTGTCCTTGTGGTCGAAGGCCAAGGGCTTCTCTGTCAAATACAATGGCCTCCTGTAGATCCTCCAGAACCCCCAATTGCTCATACCTGGTGCAGAGATGATGTGCGAGGTTGCTCAACGACATGGACCGATCAGGGTGTCCTTGTGGTCGAAGGCCAAGAGCTTCTCGGCTAAGCACGATGGCCTCGTCCAGATCATCCACAACCCCCAGCCGCCCATACCGGATAGAGAGACGATTTCCAAGGCTACTCAACGACGTGGACCGATTAGGGTGTCCCTGTGGTAGAAGGCTAAGGGCCTCTCGGTCGAGGACAATAGCCTCGTCCAGATCCTCTAGAAGCCCCAACCGGCCGTAACGGGCAGAGAGATTAGCTGCAAGGTTGTTTAATGATGCCGGCCGAATAGAGCGCGGTAAAAGGGCAAGGGCCTCTCTGCCTAGGACAATGGCCGAGTCAAGGTCCTGCACAGTCCCTAACCGACTGTACCGCATAGAGAGATCAACTGCAAGGTTGTTTAATGAGTAACACCGATCTGGGTGTCCTTGCGGTCGAAGGTCAAGGGCTTCTTGGTTAAGGACAATGGCCTCGTCAAGGTCCTGCATGACCCCTAACTGTGTGTACCGGGTGGCTACATCCGCTGCAAGGTTGTTCAACGACTCCGACCGACCAGGGTGTCCCTTGGGCCGAAGGCTAAGGGCTTCTCGGCCAAGCACGATAGCCTCTTCAATGTCCCTCATCCTCCCAAGTTGTTGGTAGCGAATACGGAGGCGCCTTGCAAGTCGATCCAAAGAGATATCTCGTTCAGGGTGGCCAGGCGAGCGAAGTCCAAGCGCTTCACGATCATGGTCAACCGCCTCCTCAATGCAATCGGTCTCCCCACGCTGAAACTCTTCGGCAAGAGACGCTGCGCGCGCATGTAACTCATCCGCTGCGGGGTGCATCACTTGTTACTAACAGTTATCCACACCGAGAACAACATGCACATACCTTTTGATTCCATGCACGGTGGTACAGCAAAGGATGGTATGCTGTGTGGAAGAGCGCCCGGCCTCGACAAGGCGGTGGTGGTTCTCAGGCTATCATTAGCACACACCCAAATTACTTATAGGCGCCCCATTTCAAAACCAGTCTAATGAGTGCAATAGTAAAAGGAAAAACGAACGAAACCTTGAGACCAATCGCAACACACGTCGCACATCACCTCCCCCGCCCGACCGAACTCAACAACCGCCTCGCACGACTATACACCTCGTCCTCCTCGCTCGAATCCACCCATACGCCCCTCTCTGCCTTCTTGTCCGTCTTGTGCGTCCTGTCACTGTGCGTCTTGTCGAGCGACTGCGTGCGGCGGCCGCTCCCGCTCCAGGGAGGCTTCTTGTCCTCCACATCATCATCTTCATCA
>JBBPTB010000458.1:0-20181 GCA_038093875.1 Boletus tylopilopsis | reverse complement strand
TGTCCCTAGGTCTGGCGCAAGTCTGACGCTCGCGTATGGTCGCCGCTATGGTTTGATTGGACGAAATGGCGAGTGTCTTACCTGACGGTCCTACCTCATCTCACGACACAATGGACTAGGTGTCGGAAAATCAGCGTTGCTTCGCCACATCGCTATGCGTGAACTACCAATACCAGCACACATCACGATCCTGTTCGTGGAACAAGAAGTACGTATCATACTGATCTACCTTCCTTCGACAAAACTCATCAAATCTAGATTGTCGGCGATGATACCACGGCCCTTGACTCTGTCTTGAAAGCCGATGTTTGGAGAGACCATCTACTAAAAGAGGAAGGTCTTCTGAATGCAAAACTCACAGAGCTCGAGAAGGAGGGAGACGACAAACGATTTGAAGATGCAAGGGAAGAGGCGGCAATGAGGCTAGCAGAAGTACATGCCCGCTTGAGTGATATGGATGCAGAAAGCGGACCCTCGCGAGCCGCGGCACTTCTGGCTGGTGAGTTGGGGGAGAAAACGGTCACCAGGTTGGCATTAAGAAGGATTTTTTTTGCAGGTCTCGGTTTCTCTGAAGGTGATCAGTCAAGACCGACCAAGTCTTTTTCAGGAGGTTGGCGGTATGTCCTTATCAGTACTGAGCTATAGAGGAACACGTTCTCAGTCCCATCTAGCATGCGTCTAGCACTTGCGCGAGCACTATTTGTCAAAGTTGGTCGCAGAAGACATTATCTGTATCTGTGATTCACTAACGGGTTGTAGCCGGCTTTACTGTTGCTTGATGAACCCTCCAACCACATCGATCTTAACGCCTTGGCATGGCTCGAGGATTATCTTCAGACTTGGCCAGGAACTCTCCTTGTTGTATCCCACGATCGTGCATTCCTGTGAGTCGTGCTGTCATTATTAGTCTTCGCAAGCTCATACCGCTTTCAGCGACGCCGTTGCAACTGATATCATCCATCAACATTCTGGTCGTTTAGATTACTACAAAGGGTATGCGATATCATGTCGGATAGAAATGTGGACTCTCGAATTGATTATCTCTTTCAGCAACTTCACCCAATTCTACTCTACCAAATCAGAACGTGACCGGAACATGCGGAAAGAGTATGAAGCCCAGATGGAGTATCGCAAGCACCTACAGGCATTCATTGATAGATGGAGATATAACGCTAACAGGGGTTTGTCGCTGCGTTCGTTTTTCAGAATGAAATTCTGATGACTGGGACGTAGCTGCGCAGGCACAGGCGAGAATCAAGATTTTGGAAAAGGTCAGTCCTTGATCGCGTTTTAGATAGTGGGATGTACAATGAACAAAAATCTAGCTTCCGGATCTTGAACCACCAGCGGAAGACGAGAAAGAAACATTTAGGTTCGTGTTCCTTGTTCATCATCTTGGTCCTAATGACCCCCTGACAGAATCCCGGAGACTGAGAAAATACCACCGCCATTGCTTCAATTATCAGGTGTAAATTATGGATACAGCGCCAACGAAATACTTCTCAAGAATATTGATATCGACGTTGGCTTAGATTCTCGAATTGCTGTGGTGGGCCCAAACGGAGCGGGAAAATCGACCCTGTGAGCATCCAAGACCATGCACTTCTTGTCCAGGAAAGCTGATGACTGTCAGAATTAAGCTATTGACTGGAGAACTAACACCGCTGAGCGGAGAGCTTAAAAAGAATGGTCGCCTCAGAATGTACGTTTGTATATTTCCCTACAGACTCATCTGAAGTGGATGCGATGTAGAGGCTATTTTGCTCAGCACCACGTGGACACGCTCAACCCAGCAGTGACACCTGTTCAATTCTTGGCTTCCAAGTTCCCTGGGAAAACAGAACAAGAATACAGAAGCCATCTTGGAAACTTCCAGATTAGCGGCATGACAGGGCAGGTTGTCTTCCTTTTCATTGTTCGGTTAGATGCGACTATCTGTACGGCAGGTTGCAGATGATCGCTACATTGTCAGGAGGTCAGAAGTCGCGTGTGGCTTTTGCGGCACTCTCGTTGATGAACCCGCATATTCTACTGCTTGATGAACCTACGAATCATCTGGATATCGAGGTACGTCTTCGAACTTCATTGCAAGAGCGAACATAACGGATGCACAGGGTTTGGATGCACTGATGGCTGCTCTGAGTTCCTGGAACGGAGGAGTCATCATCATCTCGCACGACGAGCGGTTCATCACCAACGTCGCACATGAGGTAAACTTGTTTTCCTCGACGCGTATGGATGGGCTGACTCGGACGGCAAATAGCTCTGGGTGTGCGCGGACGGGTCGGTCACCAAGTTCAAAGGCGATGTACAGGCTTACAAGGTGAGCGTGGGTCGTTGCGCGTTTGATTAATTGATCATCATCGTTCATCAGAGTTTGATTGTGAGCAATATCAAAATGCGGCCGTGAAACGGTTGGATACGATGTTCAGTTCGTTCATGTCCATGCATACTAATTACTGTGCTTAGCAATTGTATTCTTTCGCAGTGTTTCCTGCGAACGACTTCGGTCAAGGAGATGCAGACATGCATCGGACTAATTGAAAATTCCTAATATACGATCCATGATCTGATAGAATAAACCGTGACAAGATGCATTCCGTTTGGCCGACTGGTCTAAATCTAACGACCTTTTCTTTTTTTTTGAGCGGCACAACGGCAAAGGGCAACTGACAGAGCTAGTCCCATGATGCAACGGCACAAGGCGCAGGGGTCACAGCCACCAAAGAGGCTCCAGGTTCCAGAATTTTCGGCACCTTAATAACAACAATTTTCTGGATCATTGTTGGCTCGCTCTCAGAAATCGGTTCAGTAGTAAGATCCTCCTGTTGCATCCTGAGCATCGGACGAGACCTATGAGTACTCTATGATTTGTAGCGTGGACGCAGCATTTTGTCTTTCGCCGTCAACTTGCTTGGCTACGTAGGTTACTAGGTATGTTGCCAGGTGGGTGTGTCGTTACGCTGCGCATCCCGTTCCACTTTCCCATTGTTTTTATCGGGCTCGCTGTCTGAGTCGGAGAGGTTCGAGTCGTCACTGTTGTCCCTCAGACCGTGCTGCTGCACGGGAACACCAAGCGGGCTCGATCTGTGAACTGCTTCGGCTCGGTAGCAAGGCATGCGAGTAAATTAGTCTTCCCTTTGTCGGTGACTTGTCATTCCCTCCTGTAGCCGTCCAATAAGTAGAGCGGCAGCCAATTGCTCACCCGGTTCAAGGCTCGTTGATTAGGGGTAAGAATCACTCAAAGGGATCTCTGCGCGAGGGACTGGTAGCACATCGAGTACTAGCTACACTATCTATGCAGAAAGGCAGAGGCTGTGAGGATCAGAAATCGCCGACCAATTCGCTACAAAAGTCGGGTGTCCTAGCACGATACAATGTGTGAATGGTCTAAGGCTTTGGACGAGGCGTGAATTTGAGCAAACATCCATCCTTGGGGAAGAGTGTTGTAGTGATTCTGTTCAGGCATAGTTAGTAACGGACACACATTGCAGGACACGAGACGTACCGGACTTTGTCGCTTTCAGGAGTGAGATGGTGCTCCCAATCACAGAGCACACTGGCGGTGGCAAGAACAAGTGCGATCTTCAATTGCGCATACTCGAGACCGATGCATTTATGAGGACCACTGCCAAACACAAGGTAGTTTTGCGGGTTGGTGTTGGCAGAGTTGTTGGGATCAAGCCACCGGTCGGGGATCAAGTTCTCGTGGTCGGGGTATACCTGAGGGTTGTGCAAAGAGTTGTAAAATGAAGAGATCAATATAGTGTTAGCTGGGACTGTGTAATCGGAAGCGATTTGGAATGGCTTAGTGGTTTTGTAAGGAACCTGGAAATGGATTCAAGTACGCAGATGTAGAAACAGTAGAAAGAATTACCATAGTGACAGGAGGCTTGACGCGCATGCTCTCCTTAACAAACGCCCTCAAGTACGGCATCTCGTCCAACATTTCCAGAGTCAATGGCTCGGTTACATCATTACAGCGCACGCGGTACTGTTCCTCGCGAATCTTGGCCAAAATGTCAGGGTGGTCAGCAAGGTGTTGGAAGCCATAGACCAAGCCACTGCTCATGGAATCTACTGAGGCGAATAGGAACGAAAAGATAACCATGGCCATCTCGCGGTCGCTGAAATCCTTGCGACCCTTGTAACCAGAAGCCT
This sequence comes from Boletus tylopilopsis, assembly GCA_038093875.1. NCBI lineage: Eukaryota > Fungi > Basidiomycota > Agaricomycetes > Boletales > Boletaceae > Boletus > Boletus tylopilopsis. The sequence goes on along the minus strand of JBBPTB010000458.1, from coordinate 16,020 downwards.
GCAACTCTTTGACCCACTGCTCAAGCATACACTCTGGCTCGGCACCTTCTGCAATGGCAATCTTGGACTTCGCGGCAGCCATTTCCAACCATTCAAAGATAGCTTTGCGAGCTTGGATGGCTTTGTAAACTTTGGTACAGGAAAGGGGGAAGGGGATGTTGGCGAGCTGAAAAGCACGAGTGACATCCCAGTACTTTTGATTGATCTCGGCAGCGCCTTCCTCAGGGATGTGGTTACCACAGAAAACACGAAGTGAAGTCTGCATATTAAGTTCACGTGCAGTCTTCATGATCGCCTTGGGGGAGGGATCCTTGGCAGCGTCGGCAAGCCATCGGTTCAAATGTTTGCGAGTAATAGCATCCTGGATAGAGATGTAGATACTTTGGGACAATGAGAAAATGGAGCGTGCCAAGAATGGAAAACGAGCACCTAAGAGCCTTGCGGGTAAAGAGCGTGTTCAAGACCCTTCGGTACTCCACGTGGCTTTTACCAGTAAGGAAGACCCTAGTGGCAAGTACCATCTATAAGTGAGTGTGCGCAAGCAACAAAAGTACAAACCAGTTGTCGGGGATGAGAATCAATTTTGCGGAGTAGAACAGGCAGCGTTCAGCATGACTCGGCGAGTTCAGAATCTTACGGGAATACTCATTGGAAGAGGCCATGACAATAAAACTACGTGTGATACGCGTCAATAAGGACTTGATGCGAATGCAGGAATGTGACTCGCGTGTTGAAGACGCTAACGACACTGAGTGTACCAGAGTTCCACTGAGCCATGTAATTTTCCAAAGTGGGTTGCAGGGAATCGGTAAATTTACCGATGATTGGGATTGTCCATGTAGCGCCTGGGAGATGCTTTTTCTTGTACCTGTACACGGACTGCTCGAAGACGAGGAGGGTGGTGACTATGGTGAGGGTTGTGCAGAGCCAGGTGGGGAGGAAGAAAGAAGGGGCGGGGATGTCAGCTAGGGGGGAGGAGTGGATAGACGGAACGGGAACAGAAGAGAACTGGAGAGAGGCCATGGGACGGCAAGGAAAGATGACAAGGGATGGCCATGGGGTGACTTTAAACCCCATATGTTGAAACAACCATCGAGATGTGGCGTTTCCAGCGAAAATTAAACTTGGGGAGGGCCGACTACGGTCGGTTGGGTACCTTGCTTGTCATTTGATTGCAACTCTATCGTGATCGTCAAGCATGCTTGATGATTGGGATTGGAAATTTGCAACAGAAAGCTTCTATTCAAAGCTCCAGTCTGAATTCCAACTACGTTGCGCCCCTTCTAAAACCAAGGACAAGGAACACGTGCGTGCTGTCGTTTGAAACTCGGGAAGTGCTGCCTGTGGCGGTAGGACCTCGCTTGCATTTGAGGTTTGGTCGAGGTTGAGGCACCACCCTCCCTTGGAGTAATAATATAAGACGTCCTACTAAAGGCAAAGAAAGCACAACAAAAGGCGAAGGTCGACGCCTCAAGAGGGTTCAGAGTCGCCGGGCTCGTCGATACCTCAGGAGGGTCCGGCTGGGGTGAAGGTGCGTCGAGCGGGTCGTTTGGCTCGTCAACACCTCAGGAGGGGTCTAGTAGGGCCCTGGGAGCGTCGAGCGAGCAGTCGGACCCGTTGACACCTCAGGAGGGTCCAGAGGCGATGGTAGTGTGTGTGTTAGATATCGTACTTACTTTCCTTTGACACGACGTTCATCATCTACTGAAAGAGGAAGTTCTTCTAAATGCAAGACTCACAGGGCTCAAGACGATAAACCATTTGAAGGTGCAAGGGAAGAGGTGGCAACGAAGCTAGCATGTCCAGGAAAGTTGATGACACCCATAGTATTAGTAAAACGGAACAAGCGATGTTTGTTATTGTGTAGCGACCGTCTAAACTGGTCCTACTCAATATGCTACAGCGATGCGGTGAACCATCAGTCCGACGAGGGAAAATATTTTTACGCATGCCTCGTGATGTGTGGGGTGTATGGAGCTTAGACTGTCCTGTTGCCAGTCTCGTCGGACTTGGTAGCCTCGTACACTAAAACCTCTGGATCCGGGTTGTTGAAACATTCTTTGGGTATGTTTGTTGACCGTTCTAGTGGGGGTTTCCGGGTAAATTTTTTATGTCGTTATTTGTGGTGTTGATGGTCAGCGGTCCAACAGTTGAGGTTCAGTTCAATTTGATTGCTATGTTGTCAGGAGGTCAGAAATCGGTGAGTGGTTTTCGCGGCGCTTTCGTTGATGGACCCACAGATTCTATCGCTCGACGCACCTACGAACCACCTGGATATCGAGGTTCGTCTTTGATCTTCGTCGCAAAAGTGAGGCAGTAAAACTGATGGACGTACGCAGGATCTAGTTCTTAGAACGGAGGTGTCATTCCTAACATTATCTCGCCTGACGAGCGGTTCATCACTGTCGCGCATGAGGTACACTTGTTTTCCTCCACGCGTATGGACAACACGGTGGGCCGACACAGACGACGAATAGCTCTGGGTGTGCGCGGATGGGTCGATCACCAAGTTCAAAAGCGACGTGCAGGCTTACAGGGTGGGTGTAGATCGTCGCGCATTTGATTCATTGGGCGGTGACCATCATTCCTCGACCTGATTGTGAAATAACATCAAAGTGCGTCCGTGAATACGATGTTCAATGCTTTCTGTGCTCGGCAGTTGCGTTGCTTCATGCGAACTACTTTGGCCAAGCAGATGCAGACATACATTGGACTAATCCAAAATTCCTAACACACGATCTATGATCTGATAGAATCAGCCATGACAAGACAGTCAGTAGATCTCACAGTGAGAATTACCCAGAGAAGGATGTCGGACCGAGTTGGCTCCACCGGTTGAAGCGGAATCGGTCCACTGTCGTTCTGTCCAAAAAAACCAAATGTCACCAGGTTGAGCGGGCTCCCCGAGGTCCTCTGCACTCACAGGCCATCAATCAAGAGTTCTGTCCGTATGTTCTCCGCAGAGCGACTCGAAGCCTCCTCTCATGACGAGCAACTGCACCACAGTGGGCAGTGACGTTCCCTTGAAACCATTTTTGATCTCTGCTACATCGACCAAGCCGGGATTACTGAACCAGTTGCGCGCGACCATTGCGGTTCCTGCATTCGAGAAAAGGCATAGCCATACATAGGATTCATGATCCCTTGGATACGTAGCTGTCCAGGTGGCGCGGAATACAGCCTGAGATCGTCTGCGTTTTTGTCGCGCGGGGTGCGTCTGAGTGGCAGTGAACGTGAGCATCGATCCTAATCTCTAGCATCAACCGATTGGCTTCAGGTGTACTCAGGAGAGTGTGGGTTTCCCCACCACCCATTCTCCCCGCGAGGAGTAAAAATGTTCATTTGCTCTTGCTGTGGCTGATTCACTTTTCCTGCTCGTCATGCAGAAATCCGCTGTTGCCACCGTGTATGGGCTCCATGCATGTAGTGTCTGGGTGCGCTTCAACGCCGAGCGCTTTCCGTATTGATAACTACCATCTTTTGTCCCTGTGGGGTCGGACAGCAACATGAGAAGGCAATGAGAGTACCAACAGAATGCCACCCGATCACATTGTACGTTTGGTAGAGCCCCTAACTCAGTACTGTGGAACCACTGGCAGTTGTCCAGCGATGCTCCCGTTGGCCTCAACGCATCCCAACGACGACGCCTCACTCAGTCATGCATGATGACCCCATCGAATCTCGCATGGGTTGAGGACGTCACCACGCCGTTGTGTCCAACACAACCATTGAAGCGTGCGCGTCGATAACACACCGCCACAATAACGCCAACAGTGGCGAGGATGAGCGCATGCTCTCGAAGGTAGCAGGTGAATGCGCTTGACAGCCGAATAGAGTGCATTTCAGTGCCTTCCATGTGGAGGTGTGGGAGAGGCCGCTAACAGAGAAACTGGGACCACGGTAAGCAGAGAAGGCTGGTTTGCTGATCCAGGAGCAGTCCAGATGGCTCTGCTAGCAGGGGACAACTCAAGGTAACAACAGCGCCATGATACCGAAATAGCAAATGAGATGAACAGGCAAAATAGCAATTAGCATGAACGACAGACAGACAGATTGAAAGGTAGCAACAGATGGTCGTGAGACAATGATCTAGGGACTGATCATCACGACACTCACTCTCCCATACAGGGTTCCCTCGCCGATGATTCTTCTTTGCATCGCCACCCTCATTCCAAATGCCAAGACCAAGATAGCAACCCCGGTTTACCGCACTCTCGCTCAAAAAAAAAAAGTACCTCCCTTATCTACGCAGTGCAATTTTGCATTTGTGGACAACTCTTCAATATTACCTAGTATCATCACCATCATCATCAACATAACATCACCATCACCATAATGTTGCAGGATCCATGCAGGATTTTCCACAGCGCGTATATAGTACGAGGGACTGGCCCAGATCCGTTCGCCAAAGAGACCACGACTTGAATGCGATCGTGATCGAGATTGAGGGCGAAACTATGACAGAGCTCGTCAAGTGTACGTAGAACATGAATGAACAGAGATCACTCACCGGAGGTCCTGTACATCGGCATCATGGGCTGCGTTGCCTGCAAAATCCTCATGCGCCAGGCTCTTGTGAATCCCATTGATGGGACCTCGTCTGGATGACCTGCACTTTTCCGTCCTAGGCTACCATGAGGAGACGAGCACATGAATTAACACCTAAACTTGGAGGACTGATATGACCGACCATGACGTTGCAACCGTGACGAATGGATCGCAAATAGGCCATATGATTGCAGTGATTTCAAACTTATCGATGGATATCACTCGACGGAAAACGTGGTCTGTGACGCCGCACCTTGAGTCTCTTTGACGTCAACGCGAGATCAATGATGCTTCTGTGCTTCACTCGCTGTTACTTTTACGTCCATCTCGCGTGAACGGCCTGCACTCACAGTTATGTCGTTGAATCCTGCAACGCTCATCTTGGACCGCTGATGAATCGGCATTCTCCGCGTACCGATCAGATTCGAAATCACGTTGACTTTCATCAACTCGCTGTCCCGAGCGCGCGCGCTTTCCAGCTGCAGGGGCCACTGATCGTTACGACGGAATGAGCGGAGCAAACGGTCATTGACGACAGTCTCCTTGCGCCCGCCGTCGTCGACAAGGTGACGAGAGATGAAGTTAGGCGATCCGTTCTTCTGGTTCCATGGCACATCATGTCTTGGCCAAGTTCAATGGAGCAAAGCGATTATCGATTATCGATTGATTAAACGTCAATCAGTGTTCTGCAGTCACCCCACGCGCGCAGTCCCATGACCAGAAGTACCAGACGCATACACTTGCAGTCTCGAAGAGATAACGCAAACGTAATTTGCAAGCTCTACTACAGGGTATAACAATCAAGTATATAAATGTAGATGTACTATGAGGTGCGCAGCAGAAAATCTAGAAACACAATACGGTATGATCACAGACACTATGGTAAGTTAGCAGCAGTCATAACGGACAGAGGCATACGGTGTCGCATAAGGGAGAGGAACATGTAGGGTATAGAGTGGGCATCACATATACAGCAAGGCAAAAGGGGGTATGAAGTGAGGGTATGAACAACACAGGGGTACAACAAAAAGAAAGTTCAATAAAGTTTAGCAAAGCAAAAGAAAAACAAGGTTAAAAGGTGGACCAACGGCAAGGGGTGCGACAAAGACTCGCAGGAGGATTCCGATCCTGCCGAAATCGATACTGAAAGTCTACAAACAAAAATGATGATCAGTCCACAGGGACAGTACGGAGAAAAGGTGGGCGACTGACCTCCGTCTCTCACGATCGGGTTCAACCGACGCTGACGTTCCTCAGCATCTTCGCGCTCCATTTCCACCTCATACGGGGCCTTGCATCCAGGTATGCGGATGCCTATTCTGGGGGGTGAGTTCTTTGGCTCCCAACGACCTCCGCCAGTGGCTTTGCAAATTATGCTCGAGCGACGTAATGGATAGGCGTCTAACTCGCCAAAGGAGGGTTCGCTAAGCTCGAGATCTGAAGGGGCGGCAACCATGACCGAAGGGTAAGGAAATTGCTTTGTGCTGAGTTGAGATAAACTCCGCTTTACACGGATGGGTCTTGCCGAAAGGGTCGATTGCTCGACCGGAGAAGCACAAATGGAGGAAGTCGGTGATGGAGTGGCGGTAGAAGAAACTGATGCGACCAGCATCGGAGTTGATGGTCGTGTATCAGGGGTGCGCGGAGAACCATGGATTTGGTCCCAACAATCGTCACAGACTTTTGCCAAGATGACAGGTGACGTTGGACTGTCAAAAGTGGAAATAGGGACATGGCGAGGAGGATGGAGGAAATCGAGATTCGAGACGTCGAGAAGATGAGTGAGACGGGAGGTGCAGCGGTGGCAAAATACACCGCCGCATTTCCTGCAGTGCTGTGGTGGCACATGAGTGTTGATGCACAGGACGAGATGATGAGAACGAACATGACGGCGCTCAAGAACGGTAAACTTGACGCGACAGTGGAAATTGTCGCAGGCAGAAGCCAGTGTGTCTGGCTGGTCGGTAGGGGTGAGAATGGTGTAGGTTCGAGTTGCAGGGACACGCTCACCTTCCATAGGTTCTTTGGGAGGAGTACAGCAAGGTGCTCGTTGGGACGGGGGGTCGTAGGCGGAGATAGTCGTACGCGGTGTGCGCGTGTGGGTCGTAAAGAAGCTATGCCACAGATGAGTATGAGTGTATTGAGCCAAGACAAAAGGACGGGACGTACTCTCTGGCAGGGACGCTGTGTCGTCAGAGGGTATTCGGGGCCATGGCACGGAAGTCTGTGCTTTGGCTGCGATATCTGCGAGGGTTGCAGCGATGAGGGACATGTGAAGTTGTGACTGGTCGAAGGGGCACCGGAGGGGGAACCTTTCCAGGTGAACTTGTCTCCGTCGCAACAAGTTGTTATATCACCACAAATTAACGCATGGGAAAATACAAACACCACACACGCTGTACATTACGTAACTTAAACGCGTTCGAAATAAATTAGAAAATAAAAATTGTTGCTCCCCTCCCCTTCCAACGAGTATCCCGCCGCCGCACGATGAGGTCCACACGAAGTAGCCCCTGATCCTTCTATTTCCCTCGCAGAAGGTCGTCCAGCTGTACCGTCCTCACTCAATTATCAAACAGGAGAGTGCAACTCACATCCGCGGAGCGCTGGGTAGCAAGGGATGATCCCGCTCATAAACATTTCCTTTTCTGGAACCCGTCATTACCCGCCCCCCGCCGTCCCTGAACGGGTTCCTCGTGCAGTCGGACTCTGATCACGGATTCAGGTTTCAAAACAACGCCTGAGAGTTTGAAATAGTAAAGTTTGGTCCCGACCGTCGCAATTCCTTTTTTTTTTTCAAACCCGTCCAACGACGGCACCTACTGAGCCGCAGTCTCTCGAGAGTCGAGGCTGAAGGTATGGCCGGTAACCTCGCGTGATCATTAACACGGCAAGCTCGAACCAAACGTACATTTACCAGCCGAGCTGTCACCTTGTCAACGCATGTACGTTTAACCGATAGGCTGCAGTGTCTGTGACCATAGCTCCCAAACATGATCCATTCGTTCCATACTCAAAGTTCATGCACATGTCTTGCTGCGTGCCAATGAACAGCGTCGCCACATCATACATCATGATTGCGCTACCAAACTCGACGAATGAGTACTACCGAGGCAGTGTGTACGAAAAACGTAACGTGGTAATAACCATTTAGCAATGGTAGTACTTGCTGGCACCCAGCCTATAAGCAGTCAACATTTCCATCGTAATCTCCTCGAAACGCGCTCGTTCGCCAAAATGGGCTCGGCTGTGTCAAGAATCGATGGTCCGTCTTGATCTCTTCCCTCCCAATGGCGACTCCAACACCTGCATCCGCTTCAACCCACCCAACATATCCCTCTCGATAGGTGTAACGTTATTGGAACCGGTCGTCCGGTGCAACCCTGGTACCCCTGAGGGTCCTCCTTCCGAAACTTCCCCGACCCTTCCTTGGTACAGCAAGGGTTGACCCGCCTTCGAAGACCCTCCGCCATCTTCCTCTCCCGCATGCTTGGGTGTGTGAAACAGCTCGTACCCACTCGCATTGCCCCTGGCTCCTGGCCACAGCGACGATCCCCACCTGCCATCCTTGGGCGTCGTAAAAGGTAGCCCAAACCTTATCCCTCGTGACGGTGTTGACGTAGGATCAAATGGCGGTTCGTCAATGACAGTCGACGAGGAGCCTTCCAGCGAGCGGCCCGGTGTCATCCCGTACACTCGCACCATATCTCCGAACGCCGAGGCGGTATTGAAATGAGGCGTACGCGGCTCCCCTTGAGACGATGAAGACGGCGGTTCGTCATGCGGCGCATGTTGTATTCGCGGGGGCGTCGTCGGCGGTCTCAGTGACCTCGTCCAAGGCGTCACAGGTGACGGGTTGAGCCCCGCATTAAGAAATGGAGGATCATACCCTTCCACATGAGTGCTGTCGTGCCCGCCGACACCGTATTCGTCGTCATCGGCTGCTACCAATGTAGGTTCCAGTAATGAGACCACTGGTGGCGGCGTCTTCACCTCGGCGCAGTTGGCACAAAACCAAGGATCCTCCTCCCTGCCTAGTTCTGACGTACTCAGGATCCCAATGCACTCTAGATGATACCATGTCCGACAGGCATCACACTGCACAAGTGGGCGACCATCGTCGCGTCCTCGACAAACGCACAAAACTTGATCATCGTCACTTTCTCCTTGACGGTCAATGTCCCGACGACGTAGGAGTCGCAACCGGACGGCCCGGATGGATTTCTTGGATAGCAATGCGGTTCTGGCGTCCGCCGGGTCAGCAGAAATGTCAGAAAGTGTTGTCGTGCCGCGTTTGCGGTCCTTGGAATGGGAAAGTGTCTTGTCTCGACTTGGTCGAGGACTTCGCGAAGGTCCTCCAAGACCAAGACCGCGCGGACCCGGGGGTGAATGCCCTTCTTCAACATCGTCAGAGTCAGAGTCTCTATCGAGGAAGCTCTCAATATATCGTAGTCGTTCTTCTCGTTCCGCGCTTGAGAGACCGTCTTGTGCCGTCAAGCGGGACCGCCACGGAAACTCCATATCCGGCCAGTTCGGCCCATCGAGCGGGCCGTCCTCCGGGGCCGTCGTGTTGTCCTTGTCTACATCCTGTTTCATGTCCGCGGATGCTTTCCTCCGTTTGCGTGACCGTTTCGCTTTTGGGGTGGGCTTAGGCGACGACTGCGGCTCCGAAGGTTCGACCTTCATGAGCACCCTGCCACGCCCTTCGATTTCGACGGGGAATAACTGAGCAGCGGACGTCACCCGTGGCGGATCAAGAAATGCAGCCAGTCTGGACTTCTTCCGCTTCTCCTCTTCCGTTAATACCGAAGGAGGCCGAAGTTCCTCTTCTCCCATTGTATTGCCAAGTTGATTCGGCACTTCGGCATGCTCATCGAGTTTCCAGGTTCTATCAGAACGCTGGGAGGCGATCGAAGACAGTGTCACATCAGATATGAAATCCAGCCCAGCCTCGTAAGACTGGCAAAAATGAGACAAACTCACATAAGGCCCATACCCACCAGCCATCAAGCTCTCTTCGAAACTCTCTTCAGATGTCTCCTGAAATAAAGCAATCCGTTTCCCCTTGGCAGGACTCTGGATGACACCCACGTTGGCCGACGACCATAATAAGGAAGCATCTTGACTCCCCAATTCGGAAGTGAGAGACGATGCATCTGATGCTCCACCGGTGCAAGCACTGCCTGAAGGCGGACAGCGTCTCATCCGCTTAAAGTAGTCTGGCCGGTGTAATTCGGCTGCTTGAGACGCGAGTTGGTTTTCGACCGACTGAGTACTAATACGAGCAGTCTCACCCCCTGGCTCATCTTGTACCCTATGTGGTGAAGTATTGGCCGCCGCGTCATTGGAATGAAAGTCATGAAGCCGGCAAGATGTGGGTGACAACGGTTCGGTCGCTCTCCGCTGTAAAGGCGTGATAGGGCGAGACTGTAACACCGGAGTTATGGGACGTGTTGGTGGATGCCATGAAGGGGTGGATGCTCTACAGACACATTGACCGTGCGCTCATCATGGAAGTCGAAAGATTCACGTACCGAGAGTGTTTTCGGTTCGCAGGGCCACCACTATAACTCACATAAGTTTTACGTGAGCAGATTTACAAAAACACTGTGGCTCACTCATCGCTGTTGGTACGCACACGCTGGACCAGCAGATGTGGACCATTACTACGAGATCGAGCTACGAGTGGGCTTTGTGTACGTGAGAATCACTCTGCTACCCGTAGGGGCTTGCATACCTAGATTCTGGCGTCGGGATTGAATGTACTCGGAACGACGGCGGAGGGGAAGACCTACATCCATCCATGTAAGACAGGTGTGGTATAGCCAATCTAGCAAACATACATATAGGACGGGAACTCCGTCGGTAGCGTAGCTGGATCTAGATCCGGCGGCGGAAAACTACGTGTTCTGGTCATGAATGACTCGGGACTCTTAACATGGAGGACGACTTACTTTTGTGACGAACTAGGGGTCTTTGTGAGGAGATAAGATGCCATATTTCCAGGGCTGCAATGTCCTCATGTTAATGGTGCGCCAAGTGGAAGACCAAGCCCCCCAGTCATTGGAAATCACGAAGGATGTCTAGACAACGGAGCAGGCTAACGAGATGGCATACCTTTGCGGTGTGGGGAGGTGACTTGACTTTTGGAATACTCCGGGCGCGTGGGACTTGCCGGATGGCGTCTCGCTGTTACGACCCGACGCAGTTAGCATCCATATCGCTATGTGGAGTGGTTGAGAAGGATCGGCATACCTCGAGAGATTGCCGGGCTGGCGCAGGCTACCACTATCAGCGTTCCCAGGGGCTTGTATGGACATGTCCAAGTCAGGCGAACATCCGGCAAGATCTGCGAGCGAGTATACAGTTCTGGACATTGCAGAAACGAATCCATCGGAATGAGGAGATGTTGCCTGCGCGAGACTCGAGACGTGGCGGTCGGAATGCATATGTGGATTCATGAACAGGTGCGCAGACCTACAGCTGGTGATACCGGTGAGCCTAACTGCGGCGCTCGATGTCGATGGACGGGCTCAAGCACGGCTGCGATGGAAGAACGAAAGAGAAATGGAGAGGAAAGAAAATCTGGGCCGAGACAGGGTACAAGGAACGGCAAATGAGGTGAGGCGACTAATTAGCTGACATAATCGGTGATTGACTCGGTAACCAAGATTTGCTGGATCGCGACGTCAACTAGTAACCATGCGGGACTCGCAGAGAACAGTGCGTGCAATCGAATTTTACAGCGGAATAGGTTTGTTCGGAAGTCGAATCCCACAATCTAAGTTCACCAACCTTCGCAGGTGGTCTTCATCTCGCTCTCCGTCGCAGCAGCATTCCCGCGGCAGCCACCGTAGTAGTAGCCGCTTATGACTGGGACCAGACCGCATGTCAAGTGTACGCCGAAAACTTTGGCGCAGACACCGTCCGCAGGGTTAGTTCATGCTAAATTAGATCAGGGCTCAGCCTGATGTGACTCTAGACAGATATTGCCACGCTTACTGCTGCAGACATCTCTCCACTAAATGCAGATTTGTGGCTACTGTCACCGTCATGTCAGCCATACACCGTACTCAACCCGTCAGCCAAAGGGTCCTCCGACCCACGCGCGCAGTCTTTCTTGCACCTGATAGACAACGTCCTACCAGAACTATCCGCACACGACCAGCATCCACGTCGCTTACTCGTAGAGAACGTAGCAGGGTTTCAAGTGCGTGGACGAGCCAATCTGACATCTACCAGGCACTTCCTGAGGCATCCGCAAGGATTCTTCCACACGACTTCATCTTGTGTCCACCCTGCAAAAACTCGGCTATGTCACTGCAGAGTTCACTCTGAACCCCATCCAGTTCGGTATCCCAAACTCTCGATTACGATACTATCTTCTCGCAAAGCTCTCACCGCTGAGATTTTTCGGCCTTGGGTCTAATTCAGATCATCTTGATCATATCCCACCACATAATGAACTTCACAATGGATCTCAACAGCCGTCGGACAAAGCGTTACCAGATATCGGGCAATATATAGACTTGACGATGGACGAGGAAACGTTGTCCCAGTTTAGAATCACCGACCGGGTGCTGGACAAGTGGGGGCGCTTATTTGACATCGTAGTACCATCAGGTACTAGAACTTGCTGCTTCACTAGGGGTAAGCGAAGCTCTATTTTCCGTGAACTAATTATTCAACGTAGCAGGGTACACCCAACTCGTCGAACGTGCCGGTTCGATTCTCCAGATGAACGAAGCTCTTGATGTGTGTCCCTTCAATCCTACTTAATCCAAACTTATCCACTCATCTAACCCGCCCCAGACCACCCAGGTCTTTGATGACTTTCTCGGCGCACGTGCAAGCGGCGATGACAATGCCGTGCGGATACTAGATCCTCTTCGCCTGCGATACTTCACACCAACAGAACTTCTCCGAATCTTCCACATTACTGATGCTACGACATCTTCCATCAATTTTATATGGCCACCAGGTGTATCTACGAAATCAAAATACCGTTTGATAGGGAACAGTGTAAATGTGGAGGTGAGTTAGGACGCGCCACGAATAAGAAGGTGACCAAATATCGCATCAGGTTATTCAGAGGTTGATTGTTTACCTGTTTGCCGATTTCAACTCTTGACCTACTGATTCGTGGCCGCATTCGGGACGAGACCAGTGCAGACAACTCATGATCATAGTCTTTTCGGCACACCCCACCTCGCAACAATAATCCGATGGTACCCAGACCATCCATTCCTGGCGTCCATGTGAGGCTACGTACAAAGTATTCAATGCAAACCATCTCTTTGAAGACTAGAAAATGATTTCCACCCTATTCAAAGTTATCCGACCACGTAATAAGTAGTCCGGCGCGTAAACGGCGTTCGCCGCATCGGCATGCCGCCAGGCCTGGAACATCACTGCGTGTGCCTTTTAGGTCAACAAGAGTGAGTAGCCCCACGACCCTGACAATATGAAGAATGCAAGTGGAGTAAAGATGTGAATGATACTGGAAGTGGCTAGAGCGGTAGGTACCTTGAAATACCCCCTATTCCACAAACTCTAGACTACGCCGTGTAAATCTATCGCTTGTTCCCTAACATGTGGTCACACTCAGCTCACAATATTCGAGAAGATCGAGACTAGGAGGGTCTACAGGATACAACTCAAATCCAAAGACGTTTGGTAGATTTGTCCCTATGAGTCACAACAGAGCTTCTACCTGACACCCTGACTGACCACTTGTACGTACAGTCAGTCGATGCTCAGCTCTTTCATCCCTGATTCCAAGTAATCTCGTGCATTCTCCTGTCTATGAATAGTGGTGCCTGGACAAGGTCCATCAAGGAACTAGCTAAACACGAGGAGGGCCGCAATGTGCAAGCTTACAAGCTGAGCTTGTTTTACAGTGCTCCATCAGCGTATCTCGCGTCCAGACACAATGAGGTACAGAAGCAATGGTAAGTCACGTGCAACGCACTCGTGTCATAGTTTTGCGCTCAACGGAGGTTATCAGAAGCATGGAGTCCCTCCTGTGGAGCTGGTGAAGCTGCAATCTTCCACAGCCAACGCCCAGGTGACCCTGCTTGTGGCTGTACAGCTCCAAGTTTGCTGTCACTGAGTCCTGTGGCTTCGGCTGAACCGTTTCCTTACAACATTTACCTTTTACGCCAAGGGCGCGAAGGCACGGGTCATGGGTGAAAACCTGTCATTCAGCATGTTCCTAGCACTGTTTGATCATCGGACTATGCGAACGTAGGTGCTTTTCCGCACTTTCCTCTGATATACCATATATATCGTCATTTGCAGGGCATACATAAAATGTGGACAGCATGAGTGAGGAACCTCCATTCCCCAAACCCACTCGAGAACACTCCACTGAATAACCATCTAGCTATGTCGCTGCCTATCGCTTTGCCTATCGCTTCCTCTACTGTAGACTACGCTGCGTAAGTCCATGCACTTGCGCTGCCCCTCGTCTGACATGAGGTTGCAGTCGGCTTGCAATACTCGAGAAGGTTGAGCAATTGGGAGGATCTGCTGGATACAGCTCAAACCCGGAGAAATTCAGCGACGTTGTTCCCGTGAGTTAACAAACACTTTAATGGACATACTTCGTGCAACTGACAGATGCTCAGTTCCTTGACCCTTTTGATTCTGAGTAATCTCGTGTTCTCTCTGGGGGAATTTTCACTGACCACTGAGCAGTGTCTGGACAAAGGCCATCGAGGCACTGGTTAAACACGAAGGGAACCGCGATGCACAAACATTGAAAACAAAATTACAAGCCGAGCTTGATTTACAGCATTCCGTAGGTATCGATCGCGTGTGGAAGCGACATGTACTGTATTGACCTGGTGTATGTACAGAACCCAGGCTTGGCACAGAAGCAGCGGTAAGTCATGCGCAACCCGCTCACGTGCACTGTCATAACATATTGTCAAGTGTCCTTGCGGCCATCAAGGACATAGAGTCCCTTGGTGGACATGATGGTCTCCAAATTTCCATGGAGAGCGCTAAGGCGACGTCGGGGCGCGAGTCTGCGAGTGTACAGCAGCAAACTGTCACTAACAATGGGTGGTCCTTCTGCCCTGCTTTGGGTTTCTCCAGCAGTAATATGATTGACACAAAAGTTGAACTCACCGCCGATGGGCACACAGGCAAGGGCCTCGGGTGGGGACGCGTCTTCGGGGCTGGAATTTTGGAGGGCAACCTGTATTATGAAAGTTTCGATGCCGATAACTTTACCCTCCAAAGTACTCCTGGTGCTGCCACTGTTTCAATGACGTTGGACAATAAACTCACCTCCCAGTTCGAGGGGAGGTTAGCTGGGGTTAGCATTCCTGTGTCGATCGAAGGGAAACAGTGGAAGTGGTGAATGGATATGACTTTGAAGGAGATGCCCAAGGGACGGTTGTAGCATATGTATCATGTCAGTTGATCTTGTAACCGGAACAAACTGCGGTTGCATACTCTTCACTCGAGAGATTGAACGGGATGCTTGACGTATGCGAATCTCAATGATAAATCGCACGCGGGATCTTGTATTTGGCAAAAGGCACCGCGATATCAATGATTCTCACAACAAATTTAACCTCGTCAGGTGTTCACGCCGTTGGTTAATCACCACAGGATGATGCTTGGTCCTGAAAAGCTTCCTCACCGTCGTCATATCCTGTCGTCCATTATACCTGCAAGCCGAACGAGCGAGCCTGACGGTGATGTCAGGTGTCATGAATACATCACCAAGAGGAAAAAGTCTGACATCATGATGAAGACCAAGGCAGTAAACAAAATGTTTCTTGCAGTCATCATGTACAAGTCTTTGGGAGCCAGATCCAGGTAAATACTATGACGTAGCCTTGGCAAACAACTATGAGTAGGTAACAAGTGTATTGAGCTCGCTACCCGACCTGCCAGACAACACACACCTGCTATGCGAAGCCTCAGTCCACGTTGCACCAACCATAAGTTCCTAAGCTTCGGGAACGTTAGACAGCGCGTCCCAGGTCGCTAGAAAAATTAATGATGATATTGACGCCAGCAATCCGTAACCTGTAGAAGTGGAACTGCCGAGGTGTGGGATGACCAGTTTACAGTTGCAATTACGAAGCTGCCACGTTGTCACCATCGTTCTCGGGTCCAACATCTGGTGAGAGTGCTTGCTGTGATGAGTTCATTCATGGTGAAACCATTTTGCTCCGGAGAAGGACCAAGTCATGAAAGCAATATGATTTGTTAGTAGTTGTAGTAGACACATCTGTCATGGGATTTTCGGCGATGGGTCACCGGGTTGGAAAAGAAGAAAAGCCGAACCTGGCGGGTTCCCCACATTGCAACGTTGATATCAACTCATCTAGCTTTCACGCCGTGCTTTCACTGATGCAGGTACACAACAAGCACAGAAGGACCTTCATAATCGGATGCGGATGCACCGCCTTCATCAAGGTACTAATTGTTTGCCTATCTGTCAACTGCGCA